>VUQS01016837.1:20711-39026 GCA_015108495.1 Heterochromis multidens | reverse complement strand
TCCATTTTAAAACAACAGAAACAGCAATAGTTTTTCTGAAAGTTGTTCCCAGCATTAGATTGAGCATTTTCTACACAATTAATCTTACTGGTGTCCTATTGTATGCAACGAAATAGTCTTACAATAGTGCTTTAATCACTAGAGGGCGCTCTTGTCTATGTCTCAAGTTAAAATGCAGAGGTGCCAAACACAAGAGCCTTTTCCCTCAACACTTCAGCAGCAATGAATATGATAACTAGTCAGATCAAATGATCACATTTAGAAAGCAAGTCTAACTGTGGTAGAAGAGGAGAAAAAGGGTTAACTAAACAAACATTCAATAAACATACACACAAATACACACAGACATCTAGTGGTTATAAAAATGACTTACTCTTAGTCGTACCTGCATCCCAAACGGAACTTGTGGAGGAGGGAAAAGGTTCCCCGGCTGGCCAAAAGGTTGACGAGGGCCCATGAACGGCCTGGGCTGGTTGGGGGGTCCACCTTGTTGATTTAAGTTCACCATTCCCGGGTGATTTTGGTGGGGAGGGATGTTGGGTCGTGGGGGTTCTCTCGCAAATAGTCCAAGCGGGCCCTGACCCGGCTGGTTGAAGGCTGGTCCTGGTGGGCCAAAGCCCATGTGGCCCTGGCCGGGCAGCTGCTGCTGGTGGAGGTTGTTGCTGCTGTTCATCAGAGGGCTGGGGCCCTGGTGATCAAACATGTGCTGCCCTGGAAACCTTGTTGAATCAGTGCGCTCTGTTTCCACATGAGGAATAACAACAACATAAGAGAGATGTCAGCTTTCTTTCCTTGAGATTACACCTGTAACTAACACTCCGGATATACAGTGTTATAGCATGGAAAACAGATCCAGCCAACTCTCTCAAGGTGAACGGGTAAACAAACAAGTTGATTATTAATTCTGCATCTGAAATATGTATAATGTATAATTTCCAAGTTTCATTCTGATGTATATAAATATATACACACATGAATTCAACATGAGTTCTGCTAATACAACTGCACCAGAAAGCTAGCAGCATACCCTGTAGGTATAGCGCCAGAGGTGATGATGAATAGGGCTAAATATGCTAAGAGAGCTTTGTTATCCTCGTCAAGGCTGGATGTGAGACTCACCTCCCATAAAGAGGGGTTCTCTGTCCTGGGGGCCTTGAGGTGGCTGGTTCCTAAAGGGCTCCATGTGATGAGGGGGCCGCTGGGGCTGACCGAAATTACCAGGCATGTGCTGCTGGAAGTCTCCCGGTCCCTGGGAAAACACAAACTCATGAATTATAGGCCATTCTGGGAACTCAATAATCACAAACAAATTAAACTAATGAAAAATGGGAATTTGTGAGGTATTGCATCGGGCAGAGAGCGCTTGTAATTGAGGTGCTAGGGTCATTAAAAAGACGCAGAATCTTGAGTTGTAAACATCAATATGCATGCCAATATTAAAGAAACCCTTCAGCATGAATTTGTGAGCAAACCTGCATTAATGCTACTCGGGGCTTTGTTGATAAACCTTCTAAAAGGCTTTTTCTAACAGGGAAAGGGTATTTCAGGAGGGAATAAGTGCCCTCATCTTTGTTTCAACTACTTTGTATGTTAGACAGCTTTCCACTCATCGTATGCACACTACTCCCAATCTATCTTCCAAGGAAAACTAGATAACCATTTAATCCCTCCTTGGAATTCGAATCCCCCTCATAACTGTCTCCTTTATTCTTTTAAACATCCATCTCTGTTGAAAAATTAACCTGCTATTCAACACGTGCCACTTCCACAAATGGGCTGCTTGCCTCCTCCAAGCCTATTGTAAATTACTTAAGATGCTATCAAGGCTTAATCCATCTTTATTCCACTGCTGTGTGGAGGTATTTAGAGAGAAGAGGTGTTAGAAAGCTAGAAGGCCAGAGTCCCAAAAACTTGCTTAACATAAAGTTAATCAAAGAGGCTTACAAAGACGGAGGATCACAATGGGGGCACAATCATACCATTCTGAAAGGTCAGGGAGGCAGGTTTGCACAATGAGGACTCCGGTGTCCATATAATACCTCTCGAATAACAAGGCTCATCCTCTCACTTCTAATCCTTGATAAACAGTCAGCTCAGTATGTAGCTGATGCAAGGACAGTGCTTAGTTGTGATGGGATAACCATGACAAATATAATGGAGAGGGGCCAAATATCAAAACATAACAATGAATGGAAATTTGAGTTTTTGTTTCTGGGTTTCACATGGACATCTGATCAGTAAGACTGATATCATTTACTGTTTGTGGTGTTTCAAGACAGTGAATACTACTGTAAATTAATAATGGCTAAGGAGAAGAGATTGCATCCAAGTGTCTGCACAGCAGGCATATCTTTGACAATACAGTGCAAGAAATAAAGAAAAAATCTGACCAGGTGTGTTTGTAAGAACAGTACATCATCATCAGATCTTAGTTGGTGCAAATGTTGCGTTGACCAATAGAAAGTCAATCTGCACAACTTTGTACAAATGATACTTACTGTACATGTTAATAGGTGGTTTTCTTCTATAAGACATTTACTATGTTTAAGGTTCAGATGACACACGCATTCTGGCTTTAACGATTGGCTTTGAGCACGTATAAAATTATAAAATACATGCTTCACTATTTGCTGATTTTTTTTTATTAATGAATATTTCATTGAGAACGGGTTGCAAATCAAAATAATCATCAAAATAATCCTTAGTTGCAGCTATTTTGTGGTGAAACTAAATGTCTGAAGAGTAGAAATATTCGTAATAATGACTTTAATTGGTGTTGAGATTAATATTTCAAAACCTGTCTCCACCAGCAAAAATTTAATGCAGTAATACTAGAGGCTATGACCCCCAATTCGCCTGGCCTATTAACAATTAAATTTGATGGGATGATAATGTATGATAATCACGAGTAATCAGGTGCCCACCGATAAATGGAATGTTGCCGGCTGGTATGTCACCTGCATTTCAAATTGTGTCCTTGGCAACACCAGTCTAAATGCAACTGACAGCTGGGGAATCCAACACTATGCTGTTCATCAGTCTAGTTGTCTGGATACCTTTCCAACCCACCCTTGTACTGCCAAAATAGCTCTTTGCTACAGTGCCATCAATATCTAGCACAATCACAGACCTCAAGAAACAGAAATGCCATGATACTGACACTAAAGGCTAGAAATATGTGTAAATAAAAATAAAATTTTTGACAAAGACTGATTCCTGTGCAGAGGCCTGGCACCCGGCAGCAGGGTTGTAAATTCACATGAGCGCAATTGGATGCAGCCATTTCCAATGGCTAATTTGCATAAATCCATATAAAAGGCACTCTCCAGAAAGATGTCAGTCAGTACCACCGCCACCTGATGCCTGAGCATCATTAAGTAGAATGATAGAGTAACTCTGGCTGACTTTCTAGCGAGCCATTTCCTTCAATACAGTAATTACTTTAAAGGCATTTCTGTCATGTCTTGGATGGGGTCTTTGTGAGTGAAATAAAGGACCTTTTCTTTCAGGAAATCACTGATCAACCCGTCTGACGTGAAATTTTGCCTTCGGAACATGTGGTATACCCGAGCCCCATCAAACCACCACCATGTTTCACTAATTTAGATACCGTTCGAAAAAGGTCTCTGTGCCTTTGGGATACAAACTTGTGGAAAGTGAATTTTAACTGGCAGTATATCCTGGTTTCACAATTCCATTATGTGCCAAGCTGGCCAGTCTGAGCCCCAGCCCATCCATAAAGAGCTACTAAGTAAGTCCCGCCACTGCAGCCCCAACCTCTAAAAGTCTACCGCCTAAAGCCCCTATCACGCGTTTCCAGTTGTGCAGCCAGACTCCTATCAGTGTTTACAGATTTACTTTAACAGCATTTGGCCTGGGCAGACAGTCTAATTGAAGTAATGATATTGCCCTTACTAAAAGGGACGCTAACCGTGTGAAGAAGGAGAGAAAGTGAGGCGAAAGAGAGGTAGAGGAGCAGCTGCTACTCACAGGGAACCTCTGAGGACCCACAGCAGGTCTGGGCTGGCTCTGAGCAGGAGGCATCAAGGGCACTGCAATGAGAGGGAGGTAGGAAGAGAGCAAGGGAAGGAGGGGGGAGGGGAGAAAATGAAAATGAGAGGCAGTAGGCAGAGAGAGAGGGTGGTGATTGTAGAAAGGAAGGAGACCATTAGACATATCCATGCTAAAGGCTCTTAGTCAGGGGTACATGTTAAATTTTAGCTCAGTGCTGCTGCCCAAATCTTTTTTTTTTCCCCCTATAGTTAGGTACAGACCAGGGAGCTGAGGGAAATGTTAAATACATGAGAATAACTTGCTTGAATCAACAAATATAAATGAAGACATGTTTTTTGTTTGACAACATTTGGCACAAATACAATTTAATAAAGTGGATTTACTTAATAAGCATTAGTGAAACCATATGTCAACATCCAACACTGTTAAAAATTCAAGTGGAACATGTAAATTACATAAATATATAAACAAATAACACAAATGTACAAAAATAAATAAATAAATAAAATGCACATGCACACACATGCACATACAATCCTAACCTCAGGCACCTCCAGATCTTCCAGCAAATGCCTCTCTCTCGGGAGCAAAGCTCACACTGCACACGCTTTGCACACACTTTGCTAACAAAATTTCGATCTTGGTGTGGACAGACAGGCCAGATAACCCATCTCAATGAATGAAATGCTGATGTGCTACAAAAAATAAATAAATAAAATCAAGGAAATCCCATTTCCTGCTAAGGAAACTTTTCACCTGTCACTCAACAAAACAACAAAATGACACTCTAATCTAATCCAGAGCCCAGTCAGGAAAATGTAAGGATAACTGACAGCTATCATGCACCTCAATGGTGCCTTTTTCTAATTTGGTAGTGCTGCACAATTCTGGTTAAAATGAGAATTATGGCATATCTTAGATCATTTCTAAAGTAAAAACATTCACAGCATTTATGTATCTTCATTCAGACACAACACTAACACAGTTACAGGACTGTAACTTGTAATCTTCCAAGGAGAAAAAAAGCATGCTTGTGTTATTGTAACATTGCTTATCTTTACTGCCCAAAATAATAAACTTAAGTTACAGCACAGAAAATCTAAAAAAAATATATATTATCAGCTCATATATAGTCGTACAGGGGTAACTTTGTGAAACCCATACTTTAAAAAGTGGTTAAAGACATTACCAGCAACTATGAAGAAACACTGCTTAATCTGGGCTTTAGCCTGGTTTTCGCAGCATACAAAAACCAGGCTAAAGCCCAAATTTTCAACTTCTAGATTAACATGCAAAAAACAGATTTTATCCATGTTTATTTTCTATTTTTTTAACTTGAAGATGTCTAACTGTGTCCATTACAAGTTACTTTGGTTTTATAACGAGGGAAATAGATAAATAGCCACTTGTAGCACGTTAAAACTTCTGATAAAAACTAGGTTTACAAGAAACCATCAATCACAATCCACACAGCATTATTGCCACAGGCCAAAGATGAAAAAGTCACCATCATCACTAAGGGGGGCAAATCTGGCTGGCAGACAGGCCGGGTCGCACCCCCAGGCGTGTGTGGCTGCGCTGAGTGGGGGTTTTCCCCCTCACAGCCAAGAGGTTTGCCGGACAAGGACCCGGGGCAAAACAGTGTGTTTATTTGCAGTTCAATAAACTACACCTTTCGCTTTGAGAGGTATTTGCAGACACTAAAGTTACGATAAACATTGGAAACATTGATTAGGTCATTGTTTGGCTGCTTCTGTGTGCAGGTGGGATTCTCAGTCTCCCATCAGTTTTACAACTTTTTGCATGTTACGTCACATATATTATATGTGCATCACCTTTGACTCCAAAAAGTTCCACACAACAAATATGACTCTCTTCTTTGTACAACATTGTGGTTTCTTATGTCTTTCTCTCACATTCAAACTTTGCACCATGTGTTGCAACTTCAGTTTTGTCATTTGACGCAACGTGTATATAATTAGGAGAGCTTGGCTTGATCCCCTTGTTAATGCACAGAACAACTGCATTTACAAATTCTATAGCAAAATTTGTTTTAATACTATTAACTGTGCAGCACTGTGGTGAATCCAGAGAAACACTGGGAATAAGAGGGAAATATTAAGTCAAATAAAAAGATAAGAGTCCAACAGAAAGTACTTGGGTGATACTGGATAAAATTACCTTGAACAGAGGACGTTGCAGGCCCTCTGAAGTGCGGGTTAATGTGGATGTTTTTGGGTTGTGGAGGCTGTTGCTGGTGATGTGGAGGGAAGTTGGGTGGCGGGGAATTCATCAGTCGTGGTGGTGGCTCCATCTGGGGTCGCAGCGGCGGGGAGCGATGAGCCATGTGCGGAGGGATGAGGGGCTGAAGGGGCTGCTGAGGAAGCGGGCGCCCATGATCTTGGAAGGGAGGCGGTCCGCTTGGGCGTGAGGGGTGGTGCTGTGGGGAATGCAGCTGCTGCTGATGAGGCTGATGAGGAGGAAGCATTCGTGAGGGTTGCTGTTAATTGGAAAGAGAAAGGAAAGCAGAGAGGAGGGAAAACCAAAACAACCTGTCAAAACACCTTTCATTCTGTTGGATTCTGTTATGATGTGAGGACACACCAACAAGTCAATTCAACAGCAAGAGTGAAGACGGTATGGTAAAAATCACATGTACATGGTGTTTTCTTTATGCTGGGTTCAGACCACATGATAATAGCCCAATTATGGCCTGACACTGATGAAGTAGGCTTCACTATTAATCGGAAAATGATCATAATAGATAATAACTGATGCATTATCTAGGACCAACTCATGATGTCCTGACAAACAACCTGCCATGTCAGAACGTTTGAGTCTTTCATCATTTCTGTGAGGTTGAGCATTACGAGCACAAAGCACTTCACCTGTGTAAAATTGTAAACACAGAAAAGTAAAAGAGGAATGATGTTGCCAGTGTAGCTCAGTGGACATCACACACATCATGATTAATAAATCGAAATATAACATCTTATGCTACAGCAATTAAAAAAAAGAAACAAAAACCAACACCTAAAGCCATGCTACCTGCTACCAACTGGAATATCCCTGCCATCCATGCATCAAAAAAATAATTATATAGTTACGTGACGTTTCAAATGGGTCCTTGATAATTGGTCAATCTGTTTACCAAGCAAACAAACAAACATGCCAGTGACCAAATTAGTCAAATGGTTAAACCTGACAACTAGAGTGCCTTGTAAAAAGCGCACACTCATTAACAGCAGCCAGCAGGATGTTTGTGGTGTTGGCATGTCATCCCTGTGCCATTAAATTTTCATTTCTAGTGTTTACGTTTGGTTTTGAATTTTACAGCCTATTAACACTAATTAATACAACCTAAAATAATGCAGTGCTGGAGTTGGATGTCATCTAGCCTTGAAAAGAATCACTTTAATCACAGTCTCCAGCTGTGAACAACAGGGAAAACACCCAACTGATACTTTTGTTTGTTACCTGAGACCTTGAGCTAAAAATGTAAAGAAACCCAACATACCTACATAGTTTGTTTTATTTTTAAAAATGAATAACATTTTCCATTTTCATTTGATAAATTCCTTCACACTGTAACTATTTATATCATATACCAGCATATAAAATGGGCCAGGCTGTGCTGAAAGAGTATTAGTTACTTGCACACACACATCCACGCTGGCATATTATGGTTACATGTTCAATGTGACTTTTTCCCTAATAATAAATATATATCAAAAGATTAAATGGTTGGAGCTCAATCTTGTGTAAAAAGCAAACATTTTTTTTTTCAACTGCCAAATCATTTTCTATAATCCATATATCACTGACTACAGAAGAGCAGAGTGCTTTGACTTTTTTTTCCATGTGTAATCAACCATTGCTGTGGTGCTTTTAGATAGGAAAGAGAGCAACAGCAAAATAAATACATGTACTTAGACACGCTGCCTTGTAACTGTGACGAATACAAGGAGGTAAAAAGTTGAGCCATTTCAAATCATCTTATTCAGTGAAGCCCTTCTGCTCCCTTACAGAGAAGTGACACAGTACTGAGTGATGCAATACTGTGTGCAGCCAAATAGGTTAACCCTTTAAAATCATTCAGGTGGATGACTTGACAATGCTTTACCTGCATGCCCATGTTTCCCATCAGGGGGAATCTCTGGTCATTCATTCTTCCTCTGTTTCCTCCCCTAAATTCTCCCATTTCAAACCCTGGGAAACCTCCTCTTCCTCTGCCTCCTCGTCCCCCACCTCTGCCTCTACCCCCGTGACGATTTTGTTTCTTCTGCCGTTCCTGCTCCTCGAATTCCATCAAATCTCGCTTGGCCTTCTCTGACAGTTCTGTTTATACGTAGAAAAGGAAAAACTTAAATCAACAGAGGTTTAAGTAATGTAATGTAAACCAATAACACTGTAGGGGAGAGATTCAATATTACAGCATTTTTAAGGATTCATTCAGGCTGTCAGCAGATAAAGGATGAATTATTCCCAACAGGAATAATTTGTACCTAGTGTTTCAGGAATGTTCCTCCTTTTAGTGCCTGCATCTGCCAGCCGCACAACAACGCCCTCCTTTCTTTCAGATTTGAACCGAATGCGACCAGACTCTTCATCTTCCTCATCTTCTTCGTCTGATTCCTCCTTTGTTTCTTCTTCTCGCACAGCCTCACTTTCACCCTGGAGAGATGCTTGGATGTTAAAAACAGAAGAAGTCTACTATCCTAACATTTACTTCACCATTTTTACTCAGGGATCAGCTGTGTGAAAATTCTGCTCAGTGGTCAAACACTTGGCTTGTTGTGTTTAATTTCATCATAGTTTTTATTGCATGAAAAGACATCCTAAAATTCATGCTGATGTTTCATGAATATAGCTGTATATACCAACAGTTGGGGACTAGTAGTCTAATGGTTAAAGCATATACTCCCATTGCTTCCAATCAACCTCTATGCTGTCCCAGCTAACAAAACTAGCCTCCAAGCTAAACGATAGTTATTTGATTGCACCATGTAAAGTTGTTGCACCACTTGCTGATCCCGTTTCAACACTGAAATAAACACAATCAGTCTAAAGAGGACGGTCTCAGAATACCTCCTCCGTGTCATAGACTTGAGTCCCTTCAGTGGTGTCTTCTCCCTCTACCTCCTCTGTGTCCTCCTCCGGGCCCTCCTCCTGCTGGGCTCCATCTTCATCGAGAGGCTCATCACCATAGGGGGTTTCGTATTCTTCATCCTTTAAAGGTGAAGCGGTTAATATGTAAATAAATCGGCAACAGATCTTTGATTAGGGCCAGCAATGGCCGACTGCTTTTCAGACATTGCTGGACAAAATTTTTTTCCTGTTTCTATTGAAAGTGAAAATATCCATTTAAAAATACTGTTATAGTGAAGGGGAAAAAAATAAACTTGAGAGACGAATAGCTGAAATAAATACAAGAGGGCTTCATGATGACATACTTTACAGTGTAGATTGATAAAATTTCAACTTTTCACATGGAAAAAGGACCAAAAAAAAAAAAAATCATACAGAGCATGCACAATAAAATGTTATGGTGAGGTTTTTGGGGAGGCACTAGACAACCCCACCCCTTCCAAACCCAAATTATCATAACAGTGGGAGCAAGGCTTCATTACTATTCCTGACAGCATTTGAAATTCAATGAGATGTAAATGTTTGACATGATATACAGAAATGCAGGCGCAGATAAAAACACTCCTCCCCGCTTCAATGATGGTGAAAATATCATTGACTGACTCCTCACAAATCACTCCGTTACTGTCCACGCTGATTTCACTTCAACCCATGATGCAAACACCGAGTTGTGATCCAAATACACAACTCAGTCAAAAAAAAAATAAAAAAAATCAACACACAAAGGGTGTCATATAGCTGGAATATGAGCTGCCAGTGATTCCAGCATCCAAGCTGCACAACACCCTCTAACAAATACCAATTGCTGAATAAGGTCAGACTGTAGGTCTCACAATGATGTCAGGTGTTGTGCTCCATTAACCTGCCAGCAGCACCACCATGTATAAAAGCAGAAAAGAGAGAGAGAGAGGAGAAGAAAAAAAAATACTCCAACCAAACCAGGCGGATGGACAGTAAGCCCCAAGGGAGCACAACAGCTTAATCCTTTAAACTGTTCCACAAAATGCTCAATGAATACCACGGTGAAAATGTCAAGGCCATGCAGTTTAGTGACCTTGTAAACAGTCATTGCACATAACTGAAATACACATCCACACCTGCAGACATCTCCCAAAATCCAAAACAGGCAGCCACTTGTGCTAAGAAGGTCAACATCTTATCACTGTTTGGAGAAAGGAGGTAGCCTAATATATCTCTGTCAGGTGACAAACACAATCACACCATGGTAAATGGACCATAACAGACATTTGCACATGGATCTGGTCTTATCTTTGATCCTCTTAGCTCGGGCTAAGAGGAAAGGAAAACGAATAAAAGGGAAACTCACATCAATCATTAGAAAACTGTATGGAGTGTCCTCAGGAAGGTCAATAATCTTTTCACCTGCATGAGACTTTATCAGATCCAGTCTAAAGGCAGAGATAAAAGCCCCCCACATTAACCTCTGCCGATTGGCAGCACATCTCCCTGACACAAAGCAGCTTCTTACTCCCCCAAAGATACAAGGCCCAAGGTCACAATGGCACAGGGATTTGGAGGCGACAGCAGAGCATTACCTCACGCCAAACAAGCTGTCAACAAAACTTTGTCAGCAAGATGGAGAAATTAACTGGCAGGAAGTGATAATGGATCTAATCCTCCCCTGCCAAAAAACACAGACCAACATCTCCTTCTCCTGAATAGATTTTCAATCCTGACTGTCCCTTCACCGAGACAAGAAAACTGACATTATCTCTTGGATACAATAAAGCTGGGAAGAAAGGGTGGAGAGTGGGAAGAGGTGTGTGTGTGTGTGTGTGTGTGTGTGTGTGTGTGCGCGCGCGCACACGCATGGATTTTAACAAGTGAGGAAATGTGAGAACTCACTTGAAATTCACCATCGATGGGCTCATTGATTTGGATGTTTAGCACTCCATCCTGATAGTCATCGTCAGTCTCTGCAAGCTCTCCAGCGTAACCCATTTGGTCTTCGGAAATCTCTGTGCCATCTTCTTGGCTGTATTCCTCTGTATACGTCTCTTCCTCCTCTTGCTGGTACTCCACCACATCCCCTTCTTCACAGCCCTCTGCACCCAGGTTCACAACGTCATCTGTGTAGTCTGCTTCCTGCGAGTTGTCCTGCTGGTCATAGGATGCGCCCAGGCTGTATGTGGCATTGAGGCTGATATCCTGACCACTGAAAAGAAGTAAAAACATTCAACATCCCAGAAGACAGAAATGAAGGATGATGGAGATCTAAGAATAGATGAGAACACAGATATTAGTAGATTACCTCGGATCTACATCTTCATCATCACTTCTGAGAAGATCATCATTCAGCTCTTCATCTGATACTTCTGATGGATTCTGAAACAAGCATACAGGCCCATTATGGTGCTACCATTTAAAAAATTTAAAAATACTCTTCCTCAGTCGTGTGCATATGTTGGTGTGTCTGTTTAAGGTGTGGGGGCAGGGGACCACCTCCAACCCCAAAGGATGCTCTATTCCCATGTGGTGAAGGCAATCTGGACAGGTCAACACAGTGCTTTTTTGTCCACTGTACTTCCTCCTGGTTCACATCAACAATTCCCCCTGTGGAGGAGCCACCTGCTACAAGTCCACAGCTCACGTCATTTTCTAAATGTTCTACAAACACCATCACCTAATGTTTAGGATGTTGTTTTCTGGTGTGTAAGCAGAGAAACCATACCAACGAACCAAGCGCTTTTTTAGGTGCCAACCAATAAAACACAGCCAAAAAATGTGACAATAAAAGATATTTTGCTTATTCTTACCTTTTTACCTGACAGCCAATCCTCCTCCAACAAATCCTCTTCCAAATCACTTTTATGGAAAAAAGACAAACAATGAGAGGTCAGCAGAGTTAGACATCAGTTGGCAGAGTAATAGCTTAACTAATGCTGGCTAATATAATGCTGTCAACTCCCTATTCTAATATCAAGTTAGTTTTTTTTTTTTTTTTTTAGGTAAACTCTTCTTAAAATACATATTTAGAATTGCTTAAATGGATATTATAACTGAAGCTCTAGTTTTTTTCCCCTTATGTTTGGAGTCCTTATGTTTATTAAGTCTTACCTTTTAACAGTAACTATATGATTACAATAAAAGATAAGCAGTTTCAGTAGCATCTTCACCAACACACAATTTTGAAACATATGCCAAATCCATGACATAGTAGTAGCAGGTTGTACCATTTAATACAGTACAAGACTATTCCTGTAAAGACATGATTTACCTCTCAAGATCATCATCTTCACCTCTCCTCCTGCGTGACCGCTCAGCACCGGGTTTGTCATATTCATCAAAGTCAAAATCTGCAAAAGAAAGACAGATGTGCTTACAGATTAGCTCTCGCAAGAGCAACTCAATATACTGGCAGAAGGCTTCCACAAGGATTTGGAGTAGGCAGCAAGCAGGATAGTGGCCCAGGCCACTATTTCATTGTTTGCACAGCTCTGTTAGAAGTAAGACTTAACAATGAAGAATCACTTTGTTACACATAAAGCAGGATAAAATTCATCCATGACTTGATCAGGAAGTTTCACAACATTATATCTTAATTTCAACATGATTTGGGGAATCTGGCATTGCCTTGCATAACTGCTTAATGACAAAAAAAATATATATAAAAATTACACTGTTAAGGTGAGGCATAGCCCACATTTTCCTCATATGTCATAGGCCTCTTATTCTCAATCAATCAATCAAATCTTTATTTTGAACATATAAGTAACAAGTGTTAATACACATAAAAAACAAATAACACGAAATCACTGAAAGCCATCCTATTTACATGGGGAAAAAAAACAAAATGTTGACCATTTCCCGTTTGAAAAGGAGGAGGAAGCAAATGCGTATTAATTTCTAGCTCAACTTATATATCTGTTTTGATTATACAATCTAAAATATACGTATACGTTGATTTTTTCTCACAACACTGCTTGTTTTAGTGTGAATTTGAATATGGTATTAATGGAGAAGGCTCCCTGTCTGTGCATCTAAAACAATTTTTTATGCATTTTTTTATGCATTACTAGTGTCTGTTTTCTACTGGGCAAGTCACAACATATCAGCTGAACGTGAGGACATACATTCATTTATGTCTTGGCAAGACTAATATAGATGGGTACATTTCTCCACCCTCATGTTTAGGTTGACTTGAAATAAATCAAAATATATTAAAGCAGCGATCAGGAACTAAATTAGTATTCAAATGTTTGGTTGGAAGCTAGTGCTTTTGAGAAGATATATTTTATTTATCCCAAAGTTGGGAAATTCCTTTAATATGTAAAGCTCTGGTAACATTATGGAATAGGGCTGCACAATTAATTGAATTTTAATCTTGATCACCATTTTGGCTTATCACAATTAAAGGAAATTGATCAAGCGACACTGAAAGCACGTGCTTCCCCCAATGGAACACAAAGCAAAAGCAGATCCCTAAATCAGCGCCTGACCACGTGCCTGTATGTGCCAATCACAGCTGTTCCCTGCACCACAAAGCTTGAAGTTTCCTGGACTAGTCTGGACAAGTAACATTATGTTAAAAGACAGAAATACAAAAAACTTCAAATGTCTGACACAGCAGGAGTTTAAGAGCTTGTCCCTCTAAGCAGATCATCATCTGTTGTTTGGAAATACTTTGGATTTAAGGCAAGTGATGTTAAAAAGGAGAAATCATATGCGAAGAGTGCTGTAGAGTTGCACCTGCATAACTAACTTATTAAAATGCCTGAAAACACACCACAAACTGCACTATAATGAAGGCCAAGAAAAACAATACAATGGTTGCCAGCATGAATTGTCCCAACGTCAGCTCAGACATCCATGAAATTGAGCCTGTGCAGTGCATCAGTGTGTCCATCCAGCTCACAAAGACACACTGGAATCACCAACACAATCACATTTAGCCAAAAATAAGTGCCCAATAAACATGGTGCATAATGAAGGAAAATGGTACACATACTAGACAAAAGATATGTTACCCCCTTGCACAAGTATTTTTCCCAAGTGGCAAAACCTGCGCTGTATGCAAAACATCACAGGGTAAATATAGAGGGATCTCACAGCTGTCAAGTACTTTGCTACAAGTTTTAGTCACATCCGTCATCCAGGTACAATCAATGGAATGAACAACGTTATATTATCCTTCTAGGAGATGCACTTAGATCAGGTGAATAAATACCTCATTTGTCAGCAAAGGTGCTCTAATTAACAGGAATGCAGCACAATGTAAAGGTAAAAGCAGTGCCCTACTGATTTAATTTTGTATTAAGTTTTGGTACAGTTTTTTTAAAATATTTTTTATTTTTCTTCTAAGAATTGCACTGAATTTAGGTGGATGAAGATCAATTTTATTTTTTTTTATTTTTGAAATTTTACATTAGCAGGAATTTCATACAGCATAAACGTGAAGGCAGCGTCATGTTTACATGAATGAGCAATAAAAAACATTTTTCTCATTAAAATCAATCAATAATCAAATAATTGTGATCTCAATATTATTATCATTTTGGCCCTACTATGGTATCTTCTCTGCTTTGCACAATTTGAAATGCACTAAAACTACAAACACACTGTTGCACATGCTCCTTATCCCAACAAATTGCCACTATTGCTGCAACTGTATGTGTATCAACAGGCTATTACACAAATTGGTCAAAATCTTTGAAATCTTTCTCATGACAAACACAGGGCAATCTGTCAGTCTTATATCGTGGACAATCTTAATTTGGCATATGATGTGATACTGACCAATTTATTAAGCAAGGTAAGTTTATTTATATAGCACCTTTCAAACACCCCAGTTATTCAAAGTAATTTGCAAGAAAAAAAAATAAAACAACAGATTTAAAAGAAAATATATGGATTAAGGATAGACTTAAAAAAAAAAGAATAAAGAGAGGTGCAGTGTAAAGTGCCAATAAAAAGGCACAGTTAACTCATAAGTAAAGGCAGTGGTCAATAACGCTGTTTCAGCTTCTGTTTAAAAATGGCTAGAGCTGGAGCAGATTTGACCCCCATTAAAATCAATAACAGTGCTGTCCAAAGTTCCAGACCTTGATACAATAGGGATAACATTCATCGAAGCAACATGCTCAAAGAATGTCAAAGCAGCTGAGATATTAACCACTACTTCCGATCAGAACTTTCAGAATAAAAGAGCGATAAAAGAACGCAGAGATTAAATTACGTGGGTTTAACTAAATCTGTGGGGAGAACTGTGATTGAGAAAGTGGATCTTGATTTTATCCCAAAATATCATCACAATTTTTTGGCTACATCGTTGAACAAGATTTTTTTTTTTTTCCTCTCAGCATCTGCAATTCTGCCTTCTTCTGTTTGATCATTGATGTAGATCAACAGCACACCATGAACCATTACATGAGCTAAATTTCAGCAGGTTTTCCAAACTTGCCACTACATTGTATCTGTCAGGCTCATTCTACTCAAGAGAACATCACCGAACTTAGAAAACAGCAAATGAGGCAAAAGCCTTTGAAAGCCTGAAAGCCAGACATCATATGAGCAAAATAGGGAGGGGAGGAATGCTCAAAATACTGACAAACTGAAATTGTTTAAATTAGAGATGCACTGATTGACAGACCGGGGACTAGAATCAGCCAATTTTCAACATTCTTGGCCCTGACCGGCGACTGGCTGGTCAGCCTCCCACATGTCCAATTACCAGCCAGTCTGTTTCATGCAGGCGCAACACAGCAGCGTAGGCAAACAGTTGCACACACTCACAGCCACACGCTAACATGCCGTTAACATGCAAGCTCATCAATGTGAGTGAAGACACAAGGTTCACCAAAGTAAACCGTGGGGCACCAGCGCAAATTCAATAATTTCTTTTATTATGAAAATAAAATTTTTCATTGAAGCAAAAGTGGATTTTTGTTTGTACATGCTGTCAATTATAGTTCTTAGAAAGAAAATCAGGATTGTCAAAAGTTGGTATTGGCAGGTTATGCTTACAAAAAACAAAAACAAAAAACGGACTCAGTCAAGGAAATTGCAATCTCTATTTTAATTCTAGGCTGGGTGGATATAACGATGTGCTCTGCTCTATTGACTTCAACAAAACTGGAAGAGGCTCAGGTAATTAAATTGTGATTTAAATATCGAGTTTAGCTCATGGGCATTCTTCTGCATCCATGAACTTTTCTTGTCTTTATCCATCTTGAGCCAACCATCCTTCATGACCCTCCTCATGACTGAGGCTGGATGCTCCCTGACAGACAGCTGAGCGTGAAACTTTTATCTGGTAAATTACATGATGTAATTCAGAATAATTTTCTGTTTTATCAGTGAAGTGTTTAAACCTACACTGCATGGCGGAGTCACTGCTGACAGCAGGAAGCAGAGTGTATCTGTAGCGAGAATGCTTTGCACTTTTAAGAGTATTCAAACAGAATGAAGTAACACATCATGTCTTTCCCTCCAAAATATTCCAATAATTAATAAAGATAAAGCAAATGGAAGCATGTCGGCCAACAGCAACACAACCAACCATTAAAAACAAGTTTAACAATGAACTGTCACTGGTAGACTTCCCCATTTTCATCATTCACATAGCCTACTACTGTTTCTACAGTCTATGGCAACTTGTGCTCCAGTGAGAGAGGCGCTTGTGCCAGTAAGTACCTAACAACTGTTGCAGGCAGCATGCGTCACACACAAACACACACAAGAGATGACATGCAGGTTTCCACAGGCAGTGTGTTTAGAGCTTAATAACTGTGTGTCAGTGAGCCAGCATGCACTACATCAAGACCCTGAAAATAATGCAGCAAAACTTAATTCATCCATCATAAATTTTAATTTTTACATTTGCACATTTTATGTTCTGGCAAAGGTTCTTCTACTGAAAGGCCAAATTAGCAGCTTTAAAATGGGCTCATGAATCTGGCCTGCCTAATAATTCAGTCCCCACTCGTCTACTTATTCTCTGTGCTTTCAGCTTGAAAATCTACTCTGACATAATAGCCCAATAAAGCTGCCATATTTAAAGAACATCTTGGAAAAGCAGCCCTGCATTACATGAATTTCAAAAGCAAAACTGTTGTATGGTTGACAGCCATCAGTATCCACAATTAATTATGCATGAGTCAGTTGTTTAATGGACTCCTAAAGGCATGATTCACAAACTCTTAAATTTGGCATTGAAGTTTTGCCAAAAAAGTTTCTGCATTCATGCAGTGCAAGGGAATAACTGGTTAATTTAGCATATGAACTTGACCAAGAGAAAGGCCACAGCATTCCAGTATGCTCATGCTGGCAGAAAGGGCAATCAAAATAAGATTTACAAGCATAACTACTTGCTAAATCACACACGGGCAAAAATACAGTCAGAGCTGGCCCACAAAGACAAATAAAATAACCCATAAGAAGACAAAAAATACAAAAACTGTACTTTGCAAAGAAAGCTCAAGTCGAATAACTGCAGTGGGTCTTCAATGCTGTTTAACTCAACCCCAATGCAATGTGTTTCATCATGACCTGTGCAGTGGTGCATATCAGACATTTGGCAAGATGTTGTCTAATTTAAATGCTGTTGTAGGATTTCCTCTGTAATATTTTCATTGCAGTCTGTAACCAAGTCTCAATTCTATTATCTGTTATCCAATATATGGCCCCTCCCTTACTTTATCTAAGTCAGTATGGCCCCCTGTCCTAAATATAGTCTGAAGCCACTGAGTTAACTGTAAACTGCTGTGCAGAAAAATATGATCACTGTCAGATGCATCATCATCCTCTTATTTTATGTGGAATAAAGTGAAATGTTCAACTGTACGGTTTTATATGTCATACCAAAACACACCATTAGATTTTTTTTATTTTTTTCAAATCTCTAAGAGGGTCTTATTTGGGGTCAAAGTCATTGGTCAGTCTGGCCCTGCGGTCGCATCCACATCCAACATCCAAATGATGCCACTGTTAAATTGCTCACAGGCCTGATGCATGCACTTTACCTCTTGTAATCACATGTATGGATTTTTACTGTAAACTGCATCTTAAGATGGCCTCTACAAAGCAAGGCTATTCAAACACAATGTAGAAACCACTGTGGGGATATACGCACCGCGTTAACTGCGTCATAGTGTCTTTATAGACACATGCAGTTGTGAGTTTAGCGCCAATCCT
>VUQS01016832.1:1919-12960 GCA_015108495.1 Heterochromis multidens | reverse complement strand
GCCAAAAAAAAAAAAAGCAAAAAAAAAAAAAAAGCTTGAACTCCTCCTGTTTTTCTGTTTTCACAAGACATCTCGGGGCTCTATCACTGCCCAGTCCAACTTAACATTTCAGACACCCTTGTGTATACATGACATTTCACCAACTTGTAAAAATGGCTAATATACCAAGTCTCTAGCAGACCCCTTATCAAGAGGAACCCAGAGCCTTTCAATTATTGAACTTCTTACTTTTCTTAAATACTGTGCTCTACGTGTTAGCTGTAAAATTTCTGCGGCCTTTACACTGATATTTTTATGCTGTTGTCTGTTTTCCTTTGGATGTTGTGTTCTGTTTTATGCACGCATATGGCTCTGTCTCACCCCTGGGGAATTTCCTCTTCTGGGCTAATGTGAATATTAGTATGGGTTAAATGCTCCACTCATTTGTGCATTAATGCATATTGCATAATTAATGTTTTTTGTGAAGTCTCATTTTCAAACAGCAGCAGGAAAAACACTAATCTCTGTGTACAAACTAAAATAAATTAATAAATACATTTTTTAAAAATCCAAGCTTAAATCCTGTAACGTGAGTTGCTGACAGGATTTTCACTCCAGAGCTGTTTTGATGTCTCCTGATTATTTCCAGTCTTGATTAAGGGCTCTTCTGTGAAGATTCAAGGCATTCAGGGGTGTGATGGGATTAAATGGGACACTGTAATGACCCTGTTGTCAGAATGGCTCATCATACAGACACAAAGCTTAGATCGGAGACTGGCAAAAATCATAAACCACAGTTAGTAACACATTTTCATATTGTTTGCTTCAATGTGGGAAAAAAAAGAGATAAAGCTTCGGCTTTTCAGTTAAAATTATTAGGAGAAAACATTTATCATGTTGTATTTTTAAGAGTTTTTTGTGTATAGCTGTGCAAGCTTCAAGCTTGTTTGAAGATTTAAAATGAAAAGCTGTGTTGTGATATATTAGTTTAAGGGTCTCTGAAATTGAGTGATTAAAATTGTTCATTTTTCAGCATCTTTGCTAAAAAGAAAATATTACAGTATGCATCTACAACAGAAACATCTACTGGAAAAAGGTTTGCTGTATTGAATTTACTTGATTAAATTAAAAAGTTGTGAAAAAGCTGCGATGCAAAATGATCAGTACTAATTCATGGGTTTGAAATATGAAATCTGTGGCCTCTGTCCATGGTGCTGAAGCTTTCAAAATATTTACACTGACTTTTGACTCACACCGCACTTAAAATGCAGTTTTAGCTTTAAACAAAAAAGAAAAAAGAATCCCTTAGATCGTGGAGTATTATTACTAGATTGGCCTTAGTGTTTCAAGTGCATAGCAACATATCCAATTCCCATTCTCTACATGTTAACGACTGTGCTTCAAGATATTTCTTATGGCATTAAATTGTTTTCGATGTGGACACTAAAGTGAGGGGGACAAAGGCTGGGTCGATCGGAGTACAGCTGATGGTTGCGTTCTGAGTAAAGACACCAAATTGCGGCAATGAACAGAGTCCTAATTACATTTCTTAATCACATTCTGGAGGTCTAATTGCCTTAACGATCTGTTTGATTATGCGAGGCCAGGTATTACTGCCGACAGTTTTCATACACACTTGTTTTCGCATTATCATATTATTACACACCGTCGTGGAAATTATCTTAACAACCACAGTAAAGGTCACCAGAGTGTATTTTTTTGTCCGTGGAGCACAAACATCTTAATGTTGCCCTGAAGCTACGTTCGCCCACCCACGTCTGGCCTTCGCTCCCAAGACTTGGGACAAGAAAAGTTACCGGTTTTGATGGAGCAGAAAATTGTTGAACATTATTTCCCTCTCTGCTTGACACCTGGTGAGAATGCAGAGACTGACAAATGAGAGCTGCATCATCCCCAGAACCTGAGAGGGTCTGAATTTGTTCTGTGTGGTTTGGTTTGTTAAAAACGCAATAAAAAATGTTTCAGCAAATGTAGTCATCGAATACAAAGTAACAGTTAAAGGCAGCTCGCTCTGATTCCACGTGGACTGCACTTCACATCAGATGAATAATCAGATTTTCTTTTTCTGTTGTTCAAAATATTTTAATAAAGCTTTTCAACACTGAAATACATACAAACGGCCCTCCTCTGCTCTTATAACAACTAAGGTATCTACAATAATCCACAGCCTGACCTGACAATGCGATTAATCTGAAGACGTCAATCATCATGTTTAAGAAGAAAAAAAAATACAGCAACTAAAAAAAAGACGACAATGTGCAATGCAAGCAAAAATATCCATCATAGATATCCAAATTAATAAATTACAAAAGACACATCGAAACACCTGATAAGCTTCAATTCAGGATTTGTAAAAATGTTCTGAATGTTTATTATATCACAGTGCCCCAAAAAGAATTGCAATAGGCGTGCGAAACGATTAACAAGTGTCTGAAATTAGCACATAAATATCTGACTGATTCAACCTCTTAACTTGTGTATTTCATTTGACTTTCCTTGTTCATAACATTCCACTTGCTCCGCAGAAAAACTTCGTGAAAGCAGGCCTTGAACCAAAAAAAAAACAAAACAACAACAACAAAAAAAAAAACTGTCTCTGAGTTGAATGGAAAAAAAACCGGGAATAAATGAGAAAGCAGCAGAAAGTGAGTCTGGACTACCGCTCCGGCAAGATGTCCATCTATTCAAGTGGAAAAAGTCACAAGTTGTCAGGTCACCCAAATTTCCAAAAGTGTCCATCACAGAGCAAGTGATCAACAACTCACTCAAATCAACACTTGCAGCCATTCTCACAGGCCCTACTGTACTTCTGTTTGGTCTTCACTGTCATTCATACCAGCACTTTAAGGATGATTTATATTCACAATCAAGTAATGTTTGAACAAAAAGCGCGTTTTAATGCATTTAGTAAATATTATAAAAGTATTCGTCGGCATTACGTTTTTGTCTCTATCCTACTGACTTCACTGGTTTTCCTCTCCAAAAGTGTTCTTAAAAGTGGGTTCTTCTTTCTCGTGTGCTTGTCAGAGTCTTTGTCAGGCGCGTTAAGGCTTGTCAGTGCACTGTTTGCAGAGGCTGGAAGCGGCATTGTTGAACAGGGCACATTTATCGGGGCAGGAGGACGCTGCCACTCCGGTGGGGAAGGGATATCCACCCGGTTGATCGTACGCGCCCAAGCCAGGAGCTGCGAGGGCAGTGGTGGCCGGTATGGAAGCCGCAGAAATGGCTTGGCCCTGGTTGAGATACATCACTAGCCTCCTCATCTCCTCCAGCGCCTGTGACTGCATGAGGATGTAGTTTTTGGCGAGCAGCAAAGTGGCAATTTTGGAGAGTTTCCGCACTGACGGGCTGTGCGCATAGGGGATGACCGCTCTGAGCTCATCCAGCGCGTCGTTCAGATCGTGCATCCGTCGTCTTTCTCTGGCATTGATGTTTAGCCTCAGTAATTTCTGCTCTTTGTTTTTCTTACCTCCTTCAGGTTTCCCTGTGCTCACCGTCCGCCCGTCAGTCAGAAGGACCATGTCACACCTGCCATCACTGTCATCGTCGGGACTCTGCTCACCTCCACTGCTCTCCGCTGCCGAGGTTCTGTTGGCGCTCTCCCCGTACTTTACGCACAAAGATCCCGTCGGCAGACCCAGTGGCCCCCCTCTACCTCCTGCCAGTCCTCCCGGCTGAATCGAGTCTGGGTCGGCCTGGTCAAAGCAGCTGATTGGTGACTGGCGGTCTCTGGCTGGTAGTTCGATGCCGGCCGACGATCTGAAAGGGTCCATTTTTTTAGTGGACACTGCGCTGAGAGTTTTGTGAAAAATGTCCCCTGCGCCGCCGTTCAAGTTCATCCTCCTGTCCATAGCCTCGTGGATTCCGCGTCGTTGCAGGCTATGGTCTCTTCTGGAAACTCTTGACGCGTGTCTGAGAGTTTCTTCCTCTGTTTGTCCTTTACGAGTTTAGTTGTGTGTCAGTGTTGAAGTTGCAGGCTTGCTCCACTTGTCAGCTGAGGTGTAGAGACGAGGAGGAGCCTCGCGTAATAAGAGCTACTCTCTCCTGCCTCTCTCCCTTTCTATGTCTGATTCACCTTCACCGGATCTCCACGATAACCCTAGTTACGCACAAGACGCTTCGGTCTTTTTACATCATTATCTTGAGGCGGGTTATTAAAAAGGATTCGCCTATTGGGATACAGACACCCTCTCCCCCTGGCACTCTCTACCCAATCAGGTTAACGTTTTAATTATTGGCATTTAAAGGATGGCAAACAAAGCAGCATGCGCTCTGTCTCTCGCTGTAATTCGGTTTGGGTTCAAGATCTTTAAGCGTGTTTCCAAAGATCCTCCCGATCATAAAATAGCCTGCTTCAGTGATTATGTTATGAGACATTATGTTATGTTAGTTATGAGACATCCATTTGTGTCTTTTTCAAGAGAGGTGCAAATCATTGCTTGACTATGATCTAAGGCTGTTTTAACTCAGGGAGGCAGTATTTTTTTTTTTTTATCCCTTAGTGCTTTATTCAAATCAAAAGATATTGACATTGTTTCGTTTTTTGACTCCTTTACTTTTGTTACTATTTCGATTGTTCCCCAACTTAAGTTCAATCTTATTATAATACAAGACTCTGCTACAGGCAAGAGTTATCTCTGACATCTAAGACAGACACATTACCTTTTTTTAATTTTGTCCGCCTCCAGGCTTTACTGTAAGTCAAACGTACTCTCAAACAACACGGATTATTGTATTTCACTGCTGGAGTGTTTATCTCTTTTTGCGTCAGATTTCCCATGACAGAGCTGCGCACTCACCAAGCTTTACCTGTGCTCATACTGCCATCTTCTGGATGGTATAGTGCAGTACAACCACACTGGAAAGTCAAACGTCATAGGTTTTATTCAGATGGACCCCATGACCCCTTCGGCATTTTTACCACATGATTTCCTGCTTTTAAAAATCCTGATTTTTAAAATGTGAATCTGCATCTCAAGAATGTAATAGTAGTGCAGGGTAAAACAATTATAGTGGTCAAATAATTACATGAAGCTCTTTCCTTTTAAGCAATGAAACAACCAAAATAAATTATGGGTTTGAATATATCACTCAACAGAAACAAGAAGATGCACAATGTTGAATAAATATACTGCATATAAGTTTTAAGCTTTTTAAAGTGGTGCTTCACTGATTTTTTTTTTTGCATGTGAAGATTAGTTTACAAGAAGTACCGTTTACCATTTAGAAACAGCTTATAATAAGATATCTATGATCTGTTAATGGATGCTGTCAGATATTACTTCTGATTGGTCTTGAAACTTGTATTTACAGTGAATAACTGGTCCCGTGAACCAGGAGCAACAAGTTAGGAAGATATGAACTGACTGGGAATAAGGGTCTAATCAAAGTCAGTGCTGAGTTACGTTATAGTAACTGCGGGATCCAGCGAGTTTGGAGGTTGACCTGGACTCAAGGCTGAAAGTCAGGCTCTTTGAACTTTCTTTTGCATGACTTCCAACATACTGGAAATGCCACCTTAAATTGCACTTTGGGGAATAATATGATTCATAAGAGGTAACTACAGGGTCATGGTGGGCTGGAGGTGGGCTCAGCACAGTGGACAGCTCCATAGTTTATATCTGAGCTAGGTTTCATTCCGAAGGGCACAGACCTAAACTCCACAGGTGGCACTTAAGTTCATTGTAGCTGAGAAAACCTCACAATGAACCATACAGCCTCTCTCTTTGTAACACTGTTCTTCAGCACAGAAATTTCAGCTGCTAACAGTTATTTCTGTAATTACTCTCCTCAAGAACCCATTTGTAGGCACTCGTCTCAAAGCCTTAAAAAACGCGCTCTTCCCCCATCTTCCGTCCAAGTAACCACGGTTATTTACCATGACACGTCTGCTGCACACATTAAAGGTACCTTTAGCAGTGATTAGAACTGACCACTGCTATGAAACCATAGTGAATATGCCTTGGATTTTTTTCACCCTCTGGTTTGGTTTCTTGGCAGCTACATATCAGTGAAAAAGTCTGCTCATGCCTTCTTCAGTGAATCACCCACTAAAGATATTCCAAAGAGTTGTCTTGTTTTGAAATCACGTTTGTCCATTAGTAACATGGAGAGAAATGGAGTCAGAGAGGAGAAACATTTGAGATATTTTAATGTAAATAGCTGGAATGCCAGTCTTCTCTGTTTATCTATTTGTTAGCTGCTCTATAAAATTAATTTACACTCATAACTTTAAAAAACAGTTGGAAGAGCATTTTAGCAAGTTCTCAGTTAACAGATACTGTGTTGACAGTATCCGGTCAGATGTAAGTATTGTTGATAAATTTGCTAGGATTTGGAGCTGGATCCTCAGACTTAGAGTCCTTTCTAGTAAAAATATAAAATTCCAGTCCCCATGTTAAAATAGGCTCTAATTTTAACATGAAGATGTATTTTGATCTCTAAAAATGACATATTTTGCCATTTGTTACGATCATATCTTAACAGCAGAAGTATTACTAAATGTCTATTTAGTTACCTTAAAGAACTGTGCACACTGGTAATTAAAATGTCATGTAACTGTGACAAAATGTTAGCAAAGTCAGAATCCTTTTTTTTGCAACAGCATCACAAACACTGAAATTGGACACTTTGTTCCACACATTCAAGGTCAGTGTTTTAGCTCTTTTCTAACATATTTTAATTAGCTTATGTCTCTCTTGGGGGGGGGGGACGACTAGTTGAGGAGTTATGATCTAAGAAGTGGCAGAGACAGTCACTTTATCCTGAGATGGCAAGAGAACACCTTCATGGCCAATCAGGTCCAGCTAATGAGACAAGATGGGTGAGGACGGTGGCACAGCCATTACAGTCACAGTATGTCAGCACTTTGGTAATGAGGAGACCATGAAGGCAAAACTGTGGAAGAAAAGGATTTTGATTGGGACAAAGGAGAAGTTTAGATGCTGGAAAGTAAAACCACAAACACATAGAGGGATTAATAGACACAATGACTGGATTAAACTAACTAATTTTTCAAGCAGAACTGTTAAGCATAAGGTAAAGTGTTACCAATGTGATAATTGGCATTTTTTCTTTATATTATTGCTAAATATCTTTGAGATTTGGACTGTTTGTTGAACAAAACTGCACATTTGAGGCTTATACTATTTGCAGTTGCAGGACTGCAACATTTGGGACTATTGCAGAATTGTATGCATGTTTTATGATCCAGGCCAGACACCTTGCTGATGACCCACTTTGACTCCATTAAATATTATTTGATTTGTTGCTGTTAAAAAAAACATGAACAATATGCTCTTAAATGATGAGCAATTTTTTTGTTTTTATTTCTTCAAATCACACATTTTCCCAAATACAACTTAGTGACACTTGTAATATCATCTATTTTATCCTCGTTTAAAAATGTGTGTTGGTCATGCTCACTCCTCATGGAAGCTTTGCTGCAGAATGATGCATGTTCAGAATTTAACACATGAAGCTTGCTTTGCAGGTGTGTGTGTGTGTGTGTGTGTCTTTGATATGATTTATCACATCACATCACATCACATCACAACAATCACAATAACAAAACAAATTCTGGTCCAAACTGCATCTTATATCAGTTTGATGTGGAAACTTTGTGATTTTATTGCAAAAACAGTGAAAATTATTTTTCACTCTTTTTTTAAAAACTATGTTGTGATTATCAGTTACTCTGGTGGGTTTTTTTGTGTTCTTAAACTTTTGTATTGCTAGAATGCCTGTTTGTTACAAGCCAAACACAAATTTCCACCTGTGGACTAGCAGTCAGTAGCACTGATCTATTTCTCCATTTTTCAATGATGGAAGAGCCCTTAGTGCAATTTTAAAGCGTTCTAACCACGTTGTGCTTTTTATGGAAATAAAAACTATATCAGCCCAAAAATATTATTCAAAGCAGAGCCTGTTTATGAACATGCCTGCAGGGGATCTTTAAGAATTTGCTCTTTACTAAATCTTGTTTGTGCTGTTTAACAGTATTTCTCAATTTCTACCACAAGAGGGCAGGGAAGTACTTCTGATGTCCAAAGGAGCCGATGCAGGAGGAGCTGAAGGCAAAGCAGGAGCATGATGAACATGCTTTGTGGGAGCCTTATGGATTTCATTCAACTTTGAAGATTTTGGTTATCAGTGGAAACCAGACTCCAGGGCTGCTGAGTTCTGATATGAAATTTCAATTTTGTAATGTAGTTCTCTGCACCGAGACCCACCAGTATACCAAATTCATGACATGGCAGGTAGACTGCTCTTTTTTTAATTCTTTAGGCGACCAAGTTGTAGTTTCGTTTGTAATGATGTTAACCACCCGAGCAGGTGAATGTTAGAGCTGACTTCTTAAATTGTCAGTCCCCCTCCTTTAGCACTCAGTTGATTTTTAAACACTACAGCAACTGATCATGCGCACTGTAGAATTCGTGGACTATATTTTGAGTTTCAGTTTATGCTTATTCTAATACAGAGACGTTTCTCTGGAAGGCTTGATTTGGTGAAATGATTTGACGCGCTCCCTTCCCCACTGCAGCCAGGCCCTCTTACATCCATCCACTCATCCATCCATCCATCACTCCCTCCCGCCATTCTCAGCGTTAAAGCGCACAGAAGCGCACAGACTCGTGCCATTAATTAAGATCTGATTATTTTATGTCAGTGTGTGCAAAATGGAACCAATCATCTGAGGCAACGACATAAATAAGTCCAAATAAATAAATGAATACATAATCTAATATAACTTGGGTCGTACGAAGTGAAGCCCCGAGAATCTTTAACTCTCCGGAAGAGAAAGTCTCCATTACGGTTTGATATTGCTCCCGGACGCCACCAGGTGACACACTAAGATCGAAGGATGTTATTTCATCCAGCGGAAATGCCACAAGACTCTCAGTTAGTGGTTTGCATTCATCTGTTTGATCCGGTGAGCCATATTTTAAAACCTGATGTTTATTTAAAGCTCAAAGTATTTAAGCTACGCGTTCCTCGGTGCGCCTCCTCATTTACATTTCACAAAGGCACCACGCGTACTTATGGAAATTAATATGCAGATCCAATAAATCATGGTTTATTATCCTCGTCACGTGAGGCCTTATAGGGTTTTTTTTTCGGGGGGTGGGGGGGGACCTTCTTTACTGTGATAATTGTCATTTGTACAAAATATTTTTCTCAAAGCAAGTCTTAGAAAAATGTGTCGCTGGAAGATTTTCTTCCAGTTTCCATATGAGAATTTCTCACATCAAGCGACGATAATTTGAACTAAAAACATGTGGGGATGTTTTTATGCTATTGTTAGAGCGAAATAACCTCAACGGCAGTGAAAAGCGTCTACACGCTGTCACTCCATTTGCAGATTTTCACGAACTCCTGCACTGAGATAAAAAGAAAAAGTAAAAAAAAAAGAAAGAAGTTAAGGGTGCATGAAAAATGGAAGAATTTTAAAATATCTTCTAATGCAGTCGCTTGTGTGTCTGTGCGCCAGTGCGTCTACGTCGAGGAGTTCGGACTGCATTCCTGTACAACAGTGAAGAAGTTGAGCCATTTCCGCGTCTGCACCGGCAGGCAAGTGAAACAAAAGGCTGATCGGTGGCGCGCAGATTTCAGCACCACAGAGGGTGGACAGCGCTCCGGGCAGCCTATGTGAGGATGGACAGCTCCCACCGACACACACACACGCTGCTCACACACGCATCTACACACACACTGGAGCAAATATGTTCACATAAAACAGGAGCTTTAAAAGATTGTATTTAGTTTATTGTTAAATGCAAGACGAAACGAGACAGTACATGAATAATGCCTTACAGTTTGAAACACAAGAGAAAAACTTAATTGTGACAACGCCACCAGTAAAGTATTAATGATATTATAGTAAATGCTTTTTTTAAATCTGTAACTTTAAGCTTTTCATTTCTGGGATCTGTTCAGATCGGGGAAGATAGGAGGATCATCTCTTGGCATTCACCGCGTGCCTTAATTGTAAGACATTAAATCAAGGTCCGCTGTGAACACGGAGAGACACAACCCGCTCATCTGTGTGTGTGTGTGTGTGTGTGTGTGTGTGTGTGTCCACCAGCTGCATCCACTCTACTGTGGGAAAAGGGCAGACACCTCAAAAAAAAAAGGGAAAAAAAGACTGTTACAACAAATATAATCAGTCTTTATTTTTGCAGCCTCTGAGGCCTCTGTCGTGTAACTAAAGATGTTTTGGGATGTCAATTTGGCCAAAAATGTAAAGAAAAAAAAATCCCAAGCATCCCGTACGCATCAAAAGAGATCAAATCCTCTCCCGGTGATTGTACAGGCCTACCTTGTGTGTGTGTAGGGGGGGACATTCAACTGGAGGAAAAGAGGTTAAGTTACAGGAATGACTTTAACGCAGAATAGCCAGTTTGGTGGCAAATGATTATACGTCCCAGGCCGCTTTTGCAGGCAAAAATGACTCCGCTTGATCCGTTTCCGTCGACTTTTTTGTCCAAAACTGCAGAAGGCATAAAAAAATCATCCATTATCCCACAGTGCACCTAAAAAGAAGAAAACAGAAATGCGTCATATTGAATTGCAAATGACAAATTCTCATATTCCACATTGATCTGTTTAGAAACATCACTTAGCGTCCAAAAAGCAGGAAAAAGTCACTGTCCACGTGCAAAATATTGATTTTCCTATAGTCTCATAACGCCCGCATTTTTTTCCTCACAGCATATATACTATATACATACACACACATACGCCTGCAGCCGCTCTTTGTGGGTCACAAGTTAAAATTGCCGCAAATCGCAAACGGGGCAGCTGAAGAGCCCTGGAAACTGCGGGTGTCCTGAGCACATCAGTGCGCACTGTACGTATGCGTCCGTCCATAGCAAACTCACCGGGACATCGAGACCGAGCTGAGCCCAGCGCAGGCTCCACCTAAATGGGACTGATCTCTCTCCGTCCGGTCTTTTCCTCTGACTTTGGGATTAATGGTGCTCCAGCCAAACAAATGAGGCATCTGCCTTCAGCACAAGAGGATTGGGATGAGGGGGGGTGG
>VUQS01016831.1:19245-54562 GCA_015108495.1 Heterochromis multidens | reverse complement strand
ACCCTTCCAGGTCAGAGATATTAACCAGAGTTACTGAGGACAACACTGTGCTGTGTGTCTGGAAATTGTTTATGTGAATAAAAAAAAAAAGAAATTGCCCCACAAATTCACTGACTCAGACAAACACTTCAGTCACTGGAAAATAATTAGTTCACTTCATGGTTGAGATTGGTCACAAGTGGTACAAATGTTGCTCAGTGTTTAATGTTGCTGTTTAAAAATGTGACTGCAAAAATGTGTCACGGCCTTCATTTCCCATCAGTGATGGATTTTCTGCTTACTTTCTAAACATTTTGCAATCTTCCCGAACATGGAAAAAAGGATTTCTTTGTCTTTTCTTTTATCGCTACTGACAAGTTCTCCAGAATTTCATCACGTGCTGAAAAAAAACAATAATACATCTGTAAGGCATACATATAAAAACGTTTTTTTCAGAGAAACCAGATTTTTGGGGCTCAAGCTGCTACGCTGACCCATTTTGACCATAGCTTTGTGGAGTGTTCAACCCAAGCTGCAGTGTTATTAGGCAATGTCACTGTCAACTAAATTACAACCAAAAAACTCCAAACTTTTCAGTCTTCTGTTTGCTGGTTATCTACATAATATGTAGATTAAACCCACAAAGATGTGAACCACTGAAGCAGGAGCTGCATCTGTACCTTTTAAAATCTTAAACCACTGATGTACCATTGCAGTAGTCAGCAACAGGTTAAAGGTATATATGAAAAAAATAATTACATTAATAAGACAGTTGTGTACAAGTTAAAATATCATATGAACGCCAATCTCCCCAATACAGTTTGTCTATACAAAGTTCTTATTCACACATATGATTCTTCTGCAAAAAAAAGTTGTTCAAAGTCCTCCAGCCGTGGGTCACTGCACCGTCTGTTCTGCCACTCCTTCTTACCCTGCACAATTGCTAGTGCGACCTCATGACTCCTCTGCAGGCAGGTGTCCGCATCCTCCTGACCATGCGAGGAAAAGTAGTCCCTTACAGCCCTGCTGGCAGACGGCGATAGGCAGAGGCACGGCTTGGTGTGGTTGTGCTCTACGTCCAACGTTGTCGAGCTGCCGTCTTGGGGCCGAGTTTTAGAAGTACGAAGTCTGTCCAAGGTATGGCTGGTGGAGGGGTTAGAGTTCACAGTGACCTTAGCAGGTTCAGATGCTCGGCGAGGAAGGGTCTTCCTCCCTCTGTGGCCTTCCATGGCCGGAGTTAGAGAGTGGGACTTTTGTCTCTGGAGCACCAGAGTGGTGGCACACTGTCCAAAGAAAACACTCTTTGGGGGCTGCACATACCCACTTTCAGCCAGGACCTCAGTTCCTGTGTTTGGTTTGAGTTTGTTAGGTGAGGTCTGGTCACGGAGCTGTCTCAGATCTTTGACTGTCAGAGGCTTCTCTGTGCCGCTGTAAAAAGGAGTGCGGCTACTCTGCAGTTGCAGTAGAGCCTGCTGGTAAGATGGAGGGCTGCTGGATCTACATTTGCAGTTTTGATTTGTCACCACGGCCTCCTGGGCACTGACAGAGAAACCAGTACTGGTTGAGTAGGATTTCCCATTTACAACGGGAATGTCCTCTTCTGTGTGTCCACTATCAGGGTGCCTTAGTGTTAGGCACCGGTCCTTTTTAAGCCACGTGTTAGGGTGGAGGCCATGAGAGTGAGAAGGGGTTTGGCTGGTTCGAGGGGGCTGGGTGGACTGCGGCCAATGAGGCGGGCCTTCTCTCTGAGGGGGGGAGCCCCTGGAGGACTGCTGTGGGCGTCCAGGAAAAAGAGGGGAGAGAGGAATGGGTTCACTTAATGGAACTGCCACATTTGTGGCGTAGTCAGTGGAGTACTGTGAGAAGGCAGAGTCTAAAGAGCTGAGGGAGGAGCCAGTTGGCGAGGTTGCCGGTGAAGACAGACTTGAACAACTGGCATCCAGTCGCAATGGTGGCGGAGGGGCATGCTTCGTTTTCCTCCTCCCGCCATTCTGGATTTTGGCTCCTCTCTTCTCACACCCATCCTCTCCCTCCTCTTTCAGCTGCAGCCCATTGAGCCCCTGCTCAAGAAAAACCTCATCCTCCTCCTCCCCTTCCCCCTCCATGGCAGCATCATAGCTCGCCTTCCTTACTGACGGGTGGCGGTTATCAGCATGAACCATCAGCATGCTTGAAGTTGGCGTGCTCGCCAGGGCTAAGGCAGGTTCTGAACTCCTCCTCAGCCTTCTAGGACCCTGCGATGGGCCATTGGAGTGGCGTGTGCGAGGCTGTCGAACCGCAGGGCTGAACCTACTGGGTCTAGCCAGAGGGGGGAGCTGCAGCAGAAGGTCAGAATCAGGGTCAGGGTCAGGATCGCCATCACTGAGAGTGATGACAGAGTCACGGCTGCAGCTGTCTGGCTTGTCTTTGTCGCGAAGTGGAAGCTGTTCCTGGAAGGGAGACTCGGGATCATCGTTCAGCTCATTCTCCAGACTGTCATAAGACGAGTCATTCATCTGGAAGGATGACACATCTGGGAAGAGAAAGAGAAAGAATATTATTATGAGACAAAAAAATGGGTCACTTTGGAATTAGCAACAGTGCCATTTTTTACTTTAACTGACAGGCTGCTATTGGTGGAGGACAAAAAATACTTTTTAAGCTTTGTCCACACAACTCAGTAAAGTGAGAGCGCTTCATGAGCTGAATGAACAAAGTCACAGTTCACTGGTGCACATGAGGAGAACAGAGGACAAAGCATCTCTCTGCTATGTGCTCTTTGACCTCTGGTAGTTACTTACAGCATGAGGAAGAGATAACAGCATACATGAATAAGGAGATTCAGTGGTATCTTAATCATGTGATCCTGGCAATCACTGAAATTACTGCAGGTCAATTTGCTGACCCCAATCAACAAGACTGAAAGGGCCTAGGCAATTCAGTTGCACCCACACAGAGAGAGCTAGTCAGTCTCAAGGCACCTTGATGCAACACAGTGAGGCTTTATCAGTACTCTTTCAGAAAACAAATAAAGGATCCATTCAACCACATGCACACACACACAGAACACACACACTTGACCTTCAAAACAAATTAGACAACCACAAGAACATATTATACGTGCATCTTTTCTTTTTTTTTTTTTACAGACCTAGTTGTGCTAAAGTCCTCCTTAAAAACCGGTGACTTTGCCCCAAAACAAGGTTTAAAAGGCTTTATTATTATAACATTATTGGCTTATATAGTTCCTGTTTCAGCTACTGATAGGTTCTTTGGGAGAACATGCGGGGCATTGCGGAACACGCACCATCTTTGGCTTTAATAAATCCTCCCATAAATTCTATTCAAGATCTCTTGATGCATGCTCAATAATCCAGGTAAAAGAATCCCAAAAAGTTGAATCTGTTCATCTGGACGTGGCGTTTTTTTTTATTTTTATTTTTTTTTTATTTTTATTTTTATTTTATTATTTTATTTTTATTTTTTATTTTTTATTTTCTATTCAAGATGTTTTGAATGCCATGTCTCTCCCTATAATGTCTCTGGTTGTGCAGTTTCATTGAATGTACTAGGACAGAAAACTGAAAGCAAAAGAAAGCCCAAGAAAACCCACAACATTTTTCCACTATAGTTGCAGGTTATTTCTTTTTATATGCAATCAGAATCTTTAACAATGGCTATTAACAATGTAGGAATCAAGTCTCAATACTAAGCACTTTATTAGAGAGTAAAATTTTCTATGCATCTTTGGTTTTTTGTCACTGTCTCAATCTTTCTAAACGATTAATTCCTACAAGTTTAAACAACCAAATTGGATCACAAAATCTGGCTGATTATGAGCTGATTAAAAACGTTAAAGACTGCACATGCCAATTTGTGGCTTTAATGAAAAAACAAAGCTGAGAACAGGCACTTTGCCATCTTTAAAAAATCATATTCTAATCACCTTTCATATATTTCCTACTCATATTCACTCCTTTCTTTATTCTCTGTTCTGCTAAACCTCATTTCTTACCAGATCCATGGTCGCTGCTGCTGCTCTTCTGGCTGAAGGCTCTGAAGAGCGATGCAACATCCCCCAGGAGGGTGCTGCAGTTCTCTATGAAGAAGCGAACAAGTTCACAAACCTGCAGGAAAAAACAGCACCTGGTTATTTCACGCAGTCGCTAACATTTCATTTTGCTCTGCTGCAGCGGCTGACAATTTGTTTTCATTCTTATAGAGCTGTATGGAGGGCTGTTTGTGTTTATAGATTCATTTGTTGAAGCAGGACCTCATGGAAGCGGCCAATTCAGCAGTCATTTAGCAAACAGGCAGTTTACTGTTTGTCTGATAGTTATGTGTCTGTACAACACTGATTCAACTCACAAACTGCTACATGAATCACAAAACTTGGTGTTATGCATTGACACTTAATGAAAAAAGACTAGGGCGCAACAGTCGATAGCCTGGGATTAAGCAAAATCCACTTTTTTTTATCGTTTTCTAGGTCCACAGTTTGTCTAGAGACCAAAAATATATGAGAAAAGGCCTTTCTCTATATCTTATTTTCTTGGTAGAGCTTTCTCTGCTAACTCAAACTAAAAACTGCAATACTGTCAAATTTCTAAAACCTGTTCTCATTTACATATTCTTTAAAAAATGTTGTGGTCAGACAACAGAATAAGTGGCTGAAACACTGCCTATTAACGACACAATTACCCACCATCCTATACAAGCCATTTTTTGAACCGCTGCACCGCGCCACTAAAGTCTTAATTTTGAAATCCCAGCATCGCCTGACAAACACATCATACAAGTTAAAGACAACAACTGTGCTGTCATTTTGGCAATATTTACAATGGCAAATATTTAAAATGACCACTCAGAGAGAATGTGTTTTCCATCCTGGGTCACAAACACGTTTATGTCTATGTCAGCTGCCATGTGGTCAAATAAAAGTGCTGTAGAGGCAGAATCGAGGCAGAGAGAGGTGTGCCTGCAGCCCTGTCCCAAAAGGAGTGTAGGAAGCAGCTGCTGATTTCATTTGAAGCTACACAGACCGAAACAGTCCATTTCGAATAAGACTAAAAATCGAAGGCTCATACAGGCATGGCAGTGTGAACAGTCTGTGCTGCATTTTTAACCTGATGCGTCGAAGGCACATTCTGGAGACATGTAGTACTTAAACCCTTTCTAGACACCCACTCCTTTCCATTTACCCAACAGGTTCTAAATGTGTAGATTTCACAGGAGGACAGAAAGACAAGAAACGGGTCGTGCAGATGGTAATGTGTGACTCAGAACAACTTCAGAGAAGCTTTGAGCCGAATATCTGGCGAGACAGCAACGTGAGCAGAACTCCTAAACAGGTGTGCGGTTGTTAATACTGTAGCTACTGATTTGTGATATCACTACTTTGTGAAATAGTGACCCAAATAACTTTGTGACATTGTTTTCAAACAGCTGTCAAAAGCTGTTTTTTTCCCCTTGTCTTCCATATTATCATTTTGGGAAAAATTACTGTTCATTTGCTTTCGTTGATGTCAGCCTCCACAGTGATCAGGAAAACATCCCTCTCCTCCGTCCACTCTTTCTTACCAGTCCTGGAAAATGTCCTGATAATAATACTGCTTATGACATCATGTATTGGCTTTGATACTAACTTCAATGTAGATGTAGTTTTTTACAGTTTGTGTGTGTGTTTTTTAATGCAAATCACCACATTTGTCAGCAAAACCACAGCTACAAATGTCACAAAAGGAATAAAGCGTTTTGAAGGTATCCAAATATGAACTGCATGCAGCTGAACAACTAATTTAAGTGCATACAGTTGATGTTTTCAAACATGCTAACACTGTCTGTGCTTTATGAGTTTTATCAGCCCAGTTGGAATCTATCCTCAAACAAATCACACTACTTGGCAGAAACCACTGCCTTTAAAACTAAACAGACAAAATTTACGAAACACATATGACGTCCTATGACACAAATATTTGGCAAACACCAGGGTCACTCAGAAACCTTGGAGACTTCCCAACTGTGGGAAGTTTCCACTGAAATCTGCCTGATGTGTACATAAATGAGCTGTTTTTCCTGCTGTCAGCCTGCATCTGTGACACTATGGAAATGCTGTGGAGATAAACACTTGTTGTTTGTTTGTGGGCCAGATGTTGTCTGTTCTATGTCTGCATGGTGTCCATATGCATTTAATGTCTCAGCGGTCCAAAAAACAGTCTGTCTGTCTAAACAAGGCATAATCAGGCTATGCTATAAAAGTCATTTAAAATGTTTTTCTTTAATCTAAAAGTAACATTTTATTAAAGTGATTTATTTTTTAAACATCTGGGTTTTTTTTAAACGACAACTCACAGTTCATTTGTTTACATTTTACCTAACAGATGATGGATGATAGGCTGTAAATTCAGAGTTATATAACATAATGAGCTCCACAACTGTTTCTTTGAAGCAATCAGTAAGCCAATCATCTTCACAAACAACTTCAGCCAATGTCATACGTGCACACTCAGTCAAACAATGATGACAGTGTCCCACACGGTCTGTTGTCACCAACTCAACCTGAATTATGCCCCAAATCACTTTGTTTACAGATGAAACATCATTCAAAAGTGAGCTACATTTGGTTGGAGTGTGAAGATCTTTCAGATGATGCAGTTATTTATGACTTGTTGAACTGGATTTTATTTTTGTACATTTCTATTTGAAACCGCTCCTAATTAGAAATGGAATCATATTGTGGTTCCTTACAGCTTGCTGTGACGTGACTGCCGCAAAGAGCTGGAGGGCAAAACGCTGTTCCAGCAAACTCAGGTCAGATTTTCAAAGAAGAGAATTAAACATGTGTGAACAGGGTGCGAGTTTTGGGAACTTGCGATCGATATACAGGACCTGCCACAGTATTCCAACCACTAAAAACAACAAAAAAGTCCCTGCCAGAACTTGTCAATGTTTTACATATATCTTGTTGCAAATCTCTCCCCTGACACTGTATTTTTACATCTGGACAGGTCAACATTTGGGTGGCGAAGGAAAAGAAATTCTTGATTTTCAAAGCAGAGCTAACATTAGCTGGGTATTTGAGGTTGATCCACATCCAATATTTTGGATAGGTTATATAACATATATCTGATCAAGACTTTTTAGGAACCCAAAACTGACAGCCTGGGTTTCTTTGGAAAGGAGAAATTGGTGCCAGATGGCCATTCCCAAACTGTCACAGCCCATTTCTGAAAAATTTCTACCACCCACCTAAACCTTGAATCACAACTCTGATCATCACACCAGCCTAAGACACAGTGTTTCCTTCTTTTTGTTCTCACTGATGCATTTTGATCCTCTGTTCTGTTCTGATTCTCTGTTAATAGCTTTACTTTCAACACCTGATACTATTTAGCTCTGCTCTATTGAGTTCATTCTGAGCAGTTCAGGGTCAAAAAATGAAGCCTAGTGGTAATTTTTAATTATTATTATTATTGCAATTTGAAATTACAATATTGAAAACGATTTTTAAAAATGGATTTCTTTTAAATTACAGGGACACAGCTATCCTGGTGGATACTGTAGGTGGGCAGTAGCCCACACTTTGGGAATGTTATGGTCCTGGGTCTGTGACCCAGTGTTTTGAGTTTGGTATCCCTAAGATGTATTAATTATCCTGGTCTTTCAGTTTTGTATTAATGATTATTAGAGTGTTCAGTCCTTAGTTTCAAGCCGCCTAGTTTAGTTCTTGTATGTCAACAGCGTTGCAGATCCTCTGCAGATCCTCTTGTTTATATTCTAGTTTTCCTTGGTTTGTGTCAAGTTCTTTTGTGATCCCTGCCTGTCCTAGTCATGTCCTCGTCTCTGTGTCCCGTCTTCAGTGTCTCCGTGTGGTTGTTCGTGTCATCTCCCCAGTCTGTTCTTGTCTCCATATCTGTTTGCTCTGTCGCTCTGGTTCTCCCTCTCCATGTCTCTCTCTGTCTCTTAGTGTCTCCCGCTCGTGCCTCTCTCTCTGTGTCCCTCTCTCGTCCTCTCTCTGTCATGTCTCAGTGTCACTTTCCCCACGTCAAGTCTGCGTGTGTTAGTCTGTGTCTCAGTGTTTAGCCACTTCCTGTTTTACTTTGACAGTCCTGCATCGCCAGTGTATTATGTTCAGTTTTGCTTCCTCTGTCCCGTTATACTCTGATTTAGTTCACTTGTGTTCCCTAGTGTTCTCCATCTCCCTGATTTCCTCATGTGTATTTAAGCCCTCAGTTTTCCTTTGTTCCTTGTCACGTCGTCGTCATTCTTCCCCCCAGCTGCGTGTTTGGTCTCCGTGTTTCCTAGTGTTCCTATTTCCTGGTTTTTGCCCTGCCTCGTCAGGTGTTTGTGTTTGTGTTTTGGTTTTGTTTTATCAGCAATAAAGCTGCACCCTAAGTTTCATCCTGTCTCCAGAATCTGCATTTGGGTCCTCCATCCTGCTCACACACAGTGCATACTGACAGGGAATAATATGATAATGGCATTTATAACGGCTGATAAATACAAAAATTTAAGAAGTAAAGAAGAGACGCGAGAAACATCCTTCGACCATGTTATGGCTGTTGACTTTGCATAGATTGTCAACCAGAGGGCAACTTCCCTGTTGGCAACACGTGTGTTTGGAATGCCACAAATAATTAGGTGATCAAAGCAGTGTTGAGCAGAGTGTAAATGAGTAAATAAATAACTATGCATAACAAATGTTAGGGATGTTTCATGACTCAGAAAAAATTTTTTTTCCACGATATACTGTAATATCGCATTTTTAAATCACTAAATATCGGTATCGGTATTGGTCTTGAAATTCCTATATTACTACTGCCGGTCCAAAGCCCGGATAAATGGGAGGGTTGCATCAGGAAGGGCATCTGGTGTAAAAATCAAGTCAAATCTGTACATCCATCCACTGTGACGACTCCTTGGGAAATAAGTTAGCAGCTCAAAGTTGTATGGGCAAAGTTTTACATTACTTAAGCTAGAATTTTTTTTGTTTACTCAACAAGAATTTCTGTGTTTTTTGAAGGTAGAAATACTAAGGTAAAAGTTTTTTTTTCCTTCTATTGTTTTCCTCTTTTCCTTATTTTCTCTCCTCTTTTGCAGTCATTTTTACTTTTAAATTTACTTTCTTTTCTTACCTGTGACACTCATCCATTGTGTTTTGCTGGCCCAGTTCAAACACTTACTCAGCATTCCTCACTGTCACTCAGTGTGAGTGAGTGCTGCTACGTGATGCAAAGCACTGAACAAAAGGAGCCTGTGGGCACTCAGGAGACTTTCACTTATTCATCCATCAGCAGCCCATTCAGAACCTCTTCTTCACTTCAGTAAGATGTTATCTTTAACTCTTTCAACCATTCAGAAAAACCGGAAATACAAACGCTATGCATCATTCACAAAATATGTATCTGTTGCGTGAACTGCAGGTGCACACTGTCAGAGCATACAATAGTACTGCAGGACTTGGAAAAAATCTACTAGTATTTGGGTGTGTATGTGCATATAGACATGCTGCAGCTGTGCACGTTGGAAAGCCATCCATGGAGCATTTTGAGCTGGGTATCACTCTTTTGCTGGGTATTACTTTTTTGCTGGGTATTACTTTTCTGTTACTATAATAGTAGAATAGTAGAAAAGCAAAACAAAAAAGAAGAAAAGCAAAAGTTTCATTCTCGAGACCCAAGCCTGAGAGAAAAACAACTTACTTCCGAATGATTTATCTCTTCCTGTCTCCATTTTAAGTTATAGGCAAACTGCATTTACCTCAGATGCTCTTTAAGGGCTATGTTCAGCCAAAAACCTTTAAATTATATGCTGCATGAAAGCAAGAGGGACACGGAGACTAAACTGAGCCGGCCAACACTGAGCATAGACATGTCCTCAGACAAAGTTGGAAACCAGCCAACACACAGCCACGAGCCCCAAAAAAGTTTAAATTGGCTGTCCCTGTCTTTGAATGCAAGGTGGGAATGTCAAAAATTCATTTTTCCCCCCCAGAAAATAGCCGCCTGTGCTCGAAACGAACACACAAATATGCAGTGTGCGAGAGGGAAAGTGTTATCAGGGGAGTATTTGTGAAGCTGATATTTAGGTATTTGTGGGCAATGAGGGTATTTTTTGCTGACAAGCACTTATGTGTGTGTTTGAGTGTGTGTGTGAAGAGAGAAAGAGGGTGTTTCAGTGACACAATTTTCCACAAAAACACCCCAGTCCTCAGATTCTGTAGGAAATTCTTTGCGTGTTTTCTCAAATGAACCTCAACCACTTCAACACGCACGCACGCACGCACGCACACACACACACACACACACACACACAGAGATTGGACAAGATAAGCAAAACAGCCACCCACTGAGATTGTGTGTAACTAAATAACTGTAACTTTCCAAACAGACCACAAATCAGAAGGCTTTGTATGCTTAGGTTTTCAGTGACTACATGATGGGTTCTGGTGGGCGAGGGGCCTTCCTCTGTGGGCTCTGGCTGCAGCCACCGTTGGAGAATTAAACCATTTCAGGCCAGCCTGGCTGGCTAAGATATACGGGACAGAGCAAAGTTGCTTCACTGCTGACTTAACTTTAGATACACAAAAATACAGAGAAATGTAGAGAAAAGTGGCATGAACAGGAAGATCACTGCAAACTTAGTGCAGATGCCTTTTATACTCAGCAACATCATCACGAGATCGCACGGAAAAATTAATTTGCTGTTGTTGTTTTGTTCTTGTTTTTCTTTATAATTTATTAGAATTAACCCTGGTGGCATTCTCTAAGGAGAGAACTAGATACTGTACATATGTTTTTCTATATGAGAAACTATACTTGCCAAGTCTTGCTCTAAACTCGGGGATTTGAAGCTTAGCTGAATGTAAGAAGCTTATGAGTAACTGTCAAAGATCACATGTGAATGAGACTGACCGTGTGTGTCTATGGGATGGGGTTAGTGTGTGCGTGACTGTTGTGTGTCAGTGGGTCAGCTCCTGCTCTGAGGTCGGCACTCCATCCACAGAGAAGCCTTCAGTCTGCAGACAAATGGCTCTCAGGCTGACATTAAGTATGCATGTGAACACTTAGTGTACGTGTACACCTGTGTTGGTAAAGCCTCAGTGACTTAACTGTCAGTCAAATTCAGGTCTCTGTCTGGTCACATGCGATTCAAACAACACGGCAGCACATACACACTCATGTTAAAGCAGTTTGCTTCTGTTTTTCCCCCCAAATGTTAAATTCCTCATACTTTGCAAACTCTCTGTGGTAGCAGATCAGAGTATTTGATGTGTCTAGCTTGGCTTTTCGGGAAACACATTCTCTTGCAAGAGCCGCCAAGAGTCATTTGACAACAATGATGCCACTCTAATCTCTATACATTAAAAAAAATTAGGCAGCAGATGGCTGCTTAGCATAAAGATAGAAAACAAAGGAAAGAGCTCCCCTTGTTCTGTCTGAAAGTAACTTAATCTGCCTATTAGCACCTCTAAAACTCACAGAGTTTCATGCTATGTCTTGTTTATTTTGTCTGTACAAAAACCAAAGTGTAGAAATTTGTGGTTTTTCCGGGGGTTCTGTGCAGAAGTATTTCTTGGCCAACTGCTCCGCTGTTTCCAGTCTCAGTCTACACTGAGACTCATATTAAACCTACAAACATCTCATCTAACTCTCAGCAAGAAAGCGAATGAGCATTTTTCCCCATATGTCACATTATGCTGCTAAATGTTGTGATCAGCCAAATCAAAGATTTTATACTTGTCTGTGTGTGTCCTGTCTCACCTTTTTAGTGGCCTCCCCCTCCATCTCAGGGGTGCTTGGCGCTGGAGCCCAAAGCATGCTGGGAGCAATACAAACAGACAGATTGAAGGCGTTCATCTGGTTTTCGTGGGCGTTGCCTTGTATGCAGTGGAGTATGGCGATCACATGTCGCAGCAGAAGCAGATTCTCATTGGGCAAGAGGTGGAGCAACCTAATGGGAAGGGGAATGATTGAAAGAGCGAAGGACAAACAGAAGGAAAAGGTGGGAGGTTAGATGAGAAAAAACGCATCGCAAAAAACATCCTCGGTCCCTGCGTCTTGTTTTCACACTGTGTTTGCGTCGTTATGTTTGCTTATTTCAGGCTGTACGAGGATTTCCACTGTTGCTTTTATGTTGATTTTTTTCCTGAGCTAAAGGAATTTTGTTTGTTGCTTCTGGAAATACACACATCCCTGCTCTCTGTTTTTAGTTCTCATTCTAGACATAAACCGTGTGTAATTAAAGGAAAAACCAACAAAGTCTAAGGTGTTGGTCTGCCACAGGCCACCAGAACAACCATTTATTCAATCTTTCCTGTCCTGTGTCATGATTTATATCAAATGTGTGTAGAACTTGCATCTATGTGCTTTCTTGTCAGACACTGGCTGCTGTAAGATTAGCAGGAGGATTACGGCCTTGAAAATCACGTATTTTAAAATTTCAAGAGAGATCTCCTACCTCTGGACAGCTGGCATCCTCTCCTCCCCTCCTTCCCCTTCCCCTTCCATCACTTCCATCCACTGGTCATACAGATCCACGCACAGTATGCTGCCTGGGATATTTCGCAGGAAGTCCTGTATGCAAAATTTTATAAGTTAAGCTTAAACATGCCTTATACTAACAGCTGCTAATCATATTCTTAGATAGGTATTATGGATTTTTCAGTGATTTTTGTTTCTCTCACTTTATATGAGCTCATCTATGTTCAGCTGTGATTGTGGGTTCTTCTATTCTGGTTTGGTGGTTGTATAATAATAAAAAACTGCCACTCTTGATCATTTAATAAATCCATTCATGTTATTGCATTTTTACTTGGGAAATAAAAGTTAGGCCACCCCTACAATAGGTATCAGTTCTGTTAATTGGTGCCAGTGTTGTCTATATCTCAGGTAATCTACAATCCTTGTCCTTTATGTGGAAAACAGGAGAAATGCAATAAAAAAAAGGGAGATGAACCATCTCTATAAAAAAATTAAAAAATTAAAAAATTAAGAAGAATCAGGCCCTAGCTGCTCCCTGGATGCCCGACTCTACAGCAGCCATTTGGCCTGGATCCTGAACAATGCTGCACCTTGTGTGTGTGACTGGCCGCCTGCCTGGCTATGCAGAGACAGATTATCCTGTCTGGACTTAGGTGACTTTGGACAAACATCAGTCGTGCCTGCTTTCAGTTTCAAACAAGGGAGACGGGGCACCTTGAGGACAGCAGCAATGACGAACACAGACTGGTGTGTGATCTCTGCGTCCTCGCTCCCACTGTCCAGCCTGTCTCGGAGCTCCCGGCAGGCTTTTGCTCCAGCTGACCGCCTGAAGATGCCTCTTGTGTATGGCCCCTCCAGGTACAGAAATGCTAGCATGTCCTTGGGGGAACAGGGAAACATGTTCGATTTAATAACAATGTTATTTAATGAAAGAGGAGAACTTAATGTCTGAGATTACGCAACACAAGGAGGTCAGGAAATAGGCTCTAATGGCAGAAGGCATTTAATTCCACAAAGGAATTAACTGCAAAGAATTCCTGCCAGAATTTTTATCTCGATTTCAATTTGGCACCTCCCATTAACAGATTTTTCTATGGGCCAACAGGATGAACTTGTCTGAATCAGTTTTTCCAGAAAGAAAGAAAGACGTCATGAGACACCATAGTGAGAGGGTTATTCAGTCATATTTTACATTTGGAATGAGAAGAAAACTGTGTACATTAACACATATTCTGTCTCCAGAAAAAAAATCTGATTTAATCTAAAACTGCCAATTAATTTAAGTGGCAATGTTTATTTCAGGCTACGAGTGGGTGGTGGATGTAATAAAGTCACAGAACAGTAAGATTGTAGCAATAGCAGTAAAATAAAATGCTCCTAAAAATGAATCTATTTTCTCAAGTCTCCCTTTCCCTAACTGCACAGTCAACCCGTGTCCCCTCAAGACAGGGTCCCGACCCCCACTGCATGAACTCCACTTGGCTTACCATGACAGGTTTAGGCAGGCCATTTTCTGGAGAGCAGATGGAGCTTAAGGGTCGTCCGAACAGCCGACCATGAGTGGTGGAGAGTAAGGTTGGGGACAGGGGCACGCCATCCAGCTGTGTGCTTGAACCTCTCCAGAAAGGCCAATTGATCAGAGATCTCTTTCTCTTAAAAGACTTCGGCTGAGCAGGCTCTGTGGGTAGGAAAAAAAAATAGAGGAAGGAGAGCTGTGGTTTGAGATATAATCAAATCGTTGTTGTTGAGTAATGGATGGTGAATGCACCACAAGGCACGTCCAGGAAACCAAACTGTTTGATTCACCCAACTTCAAAACTGCAGATTCAGGAACTCGTTTGTAAAGTTTACTTTTGTCTGTTTGAATTTCTGACAAAATGGCTTGCAAATTGTTCAGCAGCTTCAGATTTAGGACCTTTGTCATCATGCATGATAACACGCGGCTCATGGCTGAGAAATGCAAACCAACCCGGGGACTGCTCTGTTCTGTCCACTACATTTTGGCCCAATAATCACACCTTTAAAAGTTTCTTTTTAATAAAACAGAGAAAACAGAGTGAATGTTAGTGCCTCTGTTTACCCATGCAGGTGTGTTAAAAAACATATGCACAGCGAGCTGGTATAGCTCACCGGATTGAGCAGGCAACCCATATGCCATAAGGCTACTGAAGAGACCCAGGTTTGAATCTGCCCTGAGGCCTGTGTGTCTTCCCCTTGCTCTCTCTCCTAGCTTTCCAGTATACTCTCCGCTGTCTTATCTCAATAAAGGCTAAAAAGAACATGTGCATGTGACTGTGTGTTCCCTTTTCTGAGTTTTTGCACATTGGTGCAAAGGCACAATGTCTGCCTGTTTAATTCAAATGCCAACTCAGCATTTTTCTGCATACTGCATGTGCACTGAAGTGCCTATAAATAAGAATGTACATTTAGTTTACCATGTAATTAGACATCTAAAATAAACAACCAATTTAAAAAGCTAGTTTTAGCACAAATAATTGTTATGGAGTACAATTAGATTATAATTTGAATTAGTTCCTAGACAGAAGAAATGTATATATATTTAATAACTTAATTTCTTTGTGTTTTGGACTGCTGATTGAACAAAATGTCACCATGGGGTCTTGGAAGATGAAATCTTGATTCATATCACTTAAATTTTATGATAATGACTCATTCGTCATTAATTGTGGCACTGCTGCCTTTCTGAGCCACTGCTGATGTTTTTAGACTGGCAAAATGTGCAAACAGTGCAGTAAATTTCTTAAAGGGCCATTGTAGTGAAATGTAATTGTAGCAACTTTGAATTGCCAACAATCTTAAAATGATAACATTTATGTTATTAAGCGTCAGTGATTTGTATCCAAGGGTGGGACTCAACCTAACAAACAAAAGATTCTTTCGGTGGGCGGGGGACCCATCGGCCCGAAAGACTTCACTAAATACACGGCATACCTCACATAGAATTCATTATTTAACAATCTGCTGTGGCGTCATGCCCAAACACACTTTGGAACAAAGTTCAACAGTAACAGATTTACTGGCCTGTTCTGGCACTTCTCAGCAGGGCTCACCATCACTGAAAAAACATGACCTTGGTGTTACATCATTACAGCTCTCTAGGCAGGGAACAGTTTTAGAGACAGAGGAATGAGGAAACAGACACAGACTACTTGTCTGGGTGGCAATCTCTGTCATCTTACAGTACACTACTCTTCTACTGTGTTATAAAACAGGTGTTAGATGCAGTATTTCCCTTCACTGGCAATGAAACCACCACAGGCAGGACTACATGGATCACCAATGAACTTCTAGTGATTTCACGCAGTCACGTCATCATATTTTTCACACAATTCCTGTTTAAAGCCAAACTAAAATCAGACAAAGCCATCTTTAATTTTCATAGCAACTATTTTAGAAGGAAACAAAGCACAATGTCCTCATAATAGAGACCCCACATTAGAAACTGTTGTTTTGGGAGGAACTGACACGGTAGTTAGTGCTCTACTTATTTTATTTTTAGGCAAATGAAATAAGTCATCTTTACATAAATGCAACAACTCTATTGGAGACTCAGTTTTTCCAATTAACCAAATGAATCAACACTGCCAGTGGAGTCAGCTCCAGAGGAGGTACCACCCTGAAGGTGTGTTTATGTGGAGGAAGAGGCTAGTGGTATTGATCTGTAGGGGATGAATGCAAGCAGACTTTCAGCCACTTCCAGGGGTAAACAAGCCACTATTATGGTGAATATTATAACGGAACATAGAAAATCTCTTCCTGCAGTTGAATCTACAAAATTTTTTCTTTGAATATCGCTTTGAATACCTGTTTTTAAGTCGGTCTGGTACTAAATCTTAGCTTTTTTTAAGTGCTGGATGAGATGTCCTTTGCCTGGCGATGGACAACTAGCAGAGAATGAGCCAGTGCAGATCTGTGTTTCTATGCACAGTGGTTCATTATCCACTTTCGGCCTTCGATGTTAGAGACTTTTTGTTGCTGCCACGGGCCACCTCAAAGGCTCTTTGGCTAGATATGGCATCTCACCAGCAGACCAGCACAAACTGGACATGGAGCATGTTGGGGAATGGTTGCAGGAGTTTTATTTTATATACACCCGTTAGTTTTTAAACATTCAGTGTAGAATTGCCTGTGGGATTGTTTGAGAATAAATTCTTGAAAAGGGGCTACTGCTGTGGCTACAAGCCAATAAACACATATTCGTTAGCTTTTGGGTTGGGTGTGAGCAATTAGGCATGTATGGTGGCGGGGCTGGTATGGAGCGATTATGTAAGACACTGTTATGCCTGAAGCAAAGGAATCTGAGGCAAAGCTTGTGGTTGGCAAACTGGAGCCTTCTTGACTGGAAAACACACATTTTTTTTTTCCTCAGCTTCTTCCCCCGACGAAACCTCATCTTCTCCTTTTTCCATCCTGGTCTTTGTGCCCGCAGTTCATCCTCGATCCTGTCCACCGTCATCTTGTTTTTCTTTCTCCTAATTTCTCTGTCCCTCTCCCTTTTAAGGTCCAAGTTTCAGTCTTTCGGTCTGCAAATTCTTTCTCTATCTGCCACAGTCGCCTGTTTCTTTTTCCTTCACCTCCACTGACCTTCCAGACTTACTCAATAGCTGTGTCATCTCTTTCTACTTTCCATCTTCCTATTCCCACATTTATCCAGTCCTTCTGGGGTTTCTTCCTCTTTGTCTGTCTGATGTTTTCCTTATTTTGATACTGCGTCTGTTCTAACCTCTGCTGTAACCCCCACTCCATTAAAATGCCTTTCCCACCGTTCTCGATGACTCCTTTTTCGTCTTGTTCACCTGCTGGTTCATCACGAGGACTAACAACACGACAGTAACCTCAAGAACGAGAACAAACAAACTGAAATGGTTTATATAAGTGGAACTCACTCTGGGATGTACTTTCAGTTCTGTATTAATACTTCTGTACCCTCATATTTCCTCTTGTGGTTTCACAAAGAGTTAGATTTATGGATGGATTCTTCACAGTGACCAACCGTGTACTCAGAAACTTAAAAATAAAAATTTTTACTTCACTTCATAAATCTTCCTCAGTGCATGAAAGGCCATGATCAGAATGCTACTGTTGTATACAGGCTGCAGCTTTACACCCAAAACACTTAACTTTTAACACTTGTGTGGCTGTGATTTTAATACTTACTACTACTAAACACAACCAAAATACTAGACACATACTGAGCTGCCCTTGACCATGAAATACCTTACCTATAAGTTGAGTCTGTCCGAGGACAGCCTTGTTGGGTTTCAGTATAAACTGACACTGTGTGTCTGGAGGGAGACACTGGTCCAAGAGCAGAACCCCTGGGCAGTCTGTGGGACTCAGCACATCCCTTCCTACTCCTCCTCCAAGTCCTCCACCATTGCTCCCACCGTCTCGAATGTGGCTCATCTTAATGCTGAAGGGAAACTCGTGGCCTGAATGAAAGGTCAAAGTCCAAAGGTTAGAGGTAGAGAGTCTGGTATGTGCAGTCTTTGCATCTTACATGGAGCTTAAAACAAAACTCTGATTAAAAAAAAAACAAAAAAACAAAAAAACAAAAAGGGCATATACACCATTGCATTTTGCAACGCTGTGTGTTTGGATGTCAGGAATTCTGTGTGGAGTACAAAACAAAAGATTATGGTAACACAAAAAAAACCCACAAGAAAACCACGTCCTCTGAAATGTTCCCAGATGGTGAGTTTTGTACCACTGATGCATGCATAGAAGTGAGAAGTGGATAGTTTTTTCTGAATATTCATTGAGGAAGAGACATTGTGTTTTTAGACGTCAGTAGGTTTTTTTTATTCACCACATCCTAAATCGTTACCCAACTGTTGAAGTACTTCTTTCAAGAGTGCCTTAAAAGAGGGAGGTATTTTAAGGTAATCAAATTCTGCCAAATCAAAATTTTTTTTAACGTAATTGCATGTCCCCGGTGTGACTGGAGACCCATAAAAACACAAGAAAAAGACTGTCCCCTTGTTTCTTTTCTCCATAAACCAGAAAGTGTGTCTATGAATGAGCTGCTCAGATTTGCAGCTGGTTGTGACATCAAAACTAGATAAGCACATACCCCAGCTGGTGAACAGATCTGCCAAAATAGGACAGTAAGCCATTGTTATTTCCTAGCTAGAGCAGCTTCTCCAAACTCGAACTCTAAACTGTTTGCTCTATGAGCACAGCATGCCAAAAGTGTTAACAAATTATGCAGCTAATGATATCAGAAATGCAAGGCTGAGGGACAATAAGAAATTATGGGAACCAGTAAACAAAGACTGGGTGTCAGTTACTGTGTTTTCATGTTGCCTTTTGTGCTTTGGTCCATACTTAACTCAGATGACGTTTTTTTGTCAGCATTTTCACTCTGCTTACTTCTCCCCTTCTCTGTACTGAATTTTAAAACACCCGAAATCCCAGCAGAGCTGTTCTTGTTTGCATGCTTTTCTTTTTTGTGTTGTCAGACAACACCATAGCTATGAAGTAGTGACCGAAAGGCAACACATGTTAGCCAGGAGTGACTTAGATGCCATTTTCCAAGCTGCACCTCTGCAGTGCTAAAAACCTGATTTTACAAAATCATCATACACATACACTGAGTTAAGCTGTGCTATGATTTGGCCTCATTTACGTCTGAAATGATCACTCAGAGAGAAAGTCAGAAGCAAAATCATGTCTACGTCTGCTGTCTGAACGGGCTACTGCTCCCATTGGCTGCTCTAGTCATTCATTCACAGAGCTCTACCTAAAAGGGCATGGGCAGCAGCAGCTTAGTCGGATTTAAAGCTACAGACACTGGAACAGTTTCTTCTGGACGGGGCTAAAACCAAGGGGTGTATATCAAGGCTGAAATAAAGTTCTGTCTTATAATTTGGGCTGGACCCTTCAAGGGGCATGTGACACTTAGATAAACTCATTAAAAAGGGGTATAATATGACCGCTTTAAACTATTTTTATCATAGTGCTTTACACAGTGATGTCAACAGGGCTCACCAATAAGTGGATATGGAGGGTCGTCCTTACTGGAACTCACCCACAACCGGTGGTCTTTAACGCAACCCTAAGTAGAGAAAAAGAGAATCGGGTTTAACAAGATTATACATGTCTGCCATGTAAAAAAGAAACCCCTCAACAACCTCAACATACTGTTTCAGTAGAAACTGGTCTGACACCTACAGCACACCAGCTCCACTTTAGCCATCAGTTTTTGCACTGTTTTCATAAAATGACTGTGAATCCCAAAAGATGCATTACTAAAAGCCTCAAAAGGCCTAAGATTTTTATAGGATCACACAACAAAGTTTAATATCTACTGATCATCAATCACTAGACTATTAGTTTGGTATCAACAGTGGTCTTTGGTTACTTACTGATATGCCAAACTGCAGCAGAGCCATGCGGATGACTTCAGTGGTGCTGTCAGTGTTGCTGACCGCAAGTGTCTTGGCCTGGTGGAAACATTTCGGGGAAACATCATGGAAATATGTAGATGTTTGTGTGATACATAAGTTATAATGCTGCTAGAGATGTTATTAATTACCCAAATAGCTGTTTTTGTACAGACAGAGGCAATAAAAACTCAGGGGAAGAAGGGAAACTTACGTATGCACAATTTCCAATATCCTTTGCAAAGATTTTCAGAGGAATTGTCTTAGGGTCGTCCTTCTCTTTTCCCTCACTTATTCGACTGAGTTGGTGGAAAATGGGAAGGAGGTCAGTGTTACAGTAAGAATGTTGTTTTAGAATATCACTTTAATATAAGTTTATGAATTTATCTGTAAATACAAAACATTCGCACTGAGCTGACTTCAACTTAATCATTTATTTCACCAAAATCAAATCCTTTCTGCCCCATAAGGGAAATCTGATTTGCAGGCACAAACTTTAAACCAAACAAAGCATTACAGCCAAAGAAAAAGAACCTTTAATCAATGTGTTACCTGTTGATGAGCGCCAACCATTTGTCCTTGGTCTCTTCAGAGCTGAAATGAAGTCAGTAATGTTATAAAACACAATCAGAGGAAAAGTGTCTCTCTTGCTTTGTTATGTAACCCCCACCGTTTAAAACCACAGACTTCACCTGGAGCTATGACTGGATTCCTCTTGATGGAAAATATAATGGGTGTGTTTGTGAATCAGTACAAATGTGTAGATGCTGTTAAGGCAGGTGTAAATATACGGCACTGAATGCATCTGTATGTGCTGCATGTTTGTGCCTGTGTGTGGTTACTTACTCTAGTTTTACTGAGAATGAGTTGAGTAGCTTTATGACTGGGAACTGCCTTCATGCTTAAGCTTTTATGGATTTTGTGGTTGGGTTCCTCTACTATATTGTACATCTGCACCTCAGAACATTGTGTACTTTTCCAGAAATATTCAGGAGTAACTGGTTAATGGGCTGGCCATGAATACTTTCCAACGCAATGCATGTAGATGCACTGAATGAAGTTATATAACAGGAAATTAAGTTACCTCAAGTTTCTCCTTTTTGATTGAATTAAGATAATCTAAGAAAAATATAGCTGCATTTCACCTTCCAGGAATTCCTATTTTTAAATGTGAACAACTTACGCTGCACTGAGTACATACCTGAAGGTGGCCACACAGTTGCAGGTGGGCCAGCCCATCACGAAGCTCCTCTCGGGGTTTGTGCTTCCTTCACACACTTCCTCCATGCAGTTAGCTGTCCACATCTCACACACTCGAACCTGAGCCTTTACCTTGAAATGAGTAGGAGACCTGCAAACAAGCAAAACAGCGTGCTATATTACAATCTCCCATAGCGCAACAGGTCCAGATCCCTTTTTTTCTTGAACCAAAGGTCTAAAACTCAGCTAACATTTTCTTGTAAAAATTCAATAAATGCTCATATCTATCAACTGTACTCCTCCTTACAATAAATGTCTTTTTTTAAGTGGCTTCAGGGTTTCATGGCATTCCTCAAAGAACTTTTTGGGCTCTCCTTAAATGTGGAAGCTGACTGAGTTTCCTTTAGATAACTTATTTCCATAAACCTCTGACATATGGCAATCTTTATAAAAAAAACACTTAATATAGAAGCAAAATATTAAAAGATTCAGCTATTTTCAGACGCTAAACACAGGCATGCTCAGTAGACATGTATTTATATGCCACAGCATCTGTAATTATTGAGGGAGAAGATCCAAATGCATACATTTGGCAAACAAACACAAGCTCTCTGCTTTGTGGATATAAAGGCACACACACAAACACATCATTGAACTTTTTTTTTTCCCCCTCTTCCTATCGCTATCTTTCAAACACATAGACACCAACGCACATTCCTCTAACTCACCCTGGGTTCAGCCACGATGTATTAAAGCCAATTATAGCATACACTCTCTCTCTACCGAAAGGGTCAGCTCCGCCCACTGGCACATGACTCCCAGGAGAGACCACAGACATCCTGCAGTGTCTGCACTGAGGGGATTGTGTGTACAGTAAGTACATACTGTAAGTACAGAGAGTTTGTGTGTTTATGTGTATCTATGAGTGTGTGTGTGTGTGTGTGTGTGGACTGTAAAATTGTCTATGTGCTCTTTGAGTTTCTATTTTTGAATGTGCTTGTGTTGTGTAGTTTGTGGGTGGGAAGCCCCATACTTTAGGCCCAAGGCGAGCCAGTGTGGCTTTGATCTGAACCAGGCTTCATATGGATTTAATTGGCTGGGAAATAATTATATGCTGGGGAAAAAATGAGGGACAGAGTAGTAAAAGAAGCAGGAGAGTATGTAAAGAGGAATAGAGGGAAACTCCATCCTCTACAAATTGTCTTTTGCTATGAATAATGGAGAAACAACTAAGAAAAATGAAATGTTGCGCCACAGCACTTCGTTCCTGTTCTTCCCTGTTTATGTCATTCTGTCTCTGATTTCTGTCCCCCTCTCACACTCGCAACCACATAAACATACACTGCTTCACTCTCCCTGTCATTTCACAAGCTGCACTGAGCGAAACTTACTTGGCCTTAGCAACGAGGAGTGCGTCGGTGAAGAGGAAAAGGTGTCTCTCCTGGGTCTGCAGGCCAGTCTTTAGCTGTGTTTGGGCGTGACCCAGGAATAGGCGGCCTGGACACTCAGCCAGGAAGGCCTGGACAAGGGGACAAGACTCTGGGCTTACTGGCGTCAAGCAGCTTTCCCTAGGGGACAAAACCGAGACAACACAGACACAAAAAATGATTTACACTATTGATTCCCATAGGAAAAATTTGTGGGCTAGAGTGTGTGGAAGCATGCACTGAAACAACAGGTTTGGAAATACATAGGCTGCGCTTGGACAAAATTTCTTTTTACCTCGCTCAACAGCTATTGCAAAATTGCCACAGAGCAAAGCCCTGAGCTCCTGAATGGTTCACAGAAGCTACTGAGTGACAAGCAAAAGAAGAGTGAAAATGAAGAAACTCTGAAACTACTGAAGGATGGCCAAAGTAGTTGTAAAGCAACACATTCAGATAAATCGCTCTGCCAGGATAGAAAGAGGGGCTTAAGTAACTTGTCTGAGCAAGACACTTAAGACTGTGTGCACTGTTCTTACTAATGTTTCCAGCCTAATAGATTCAAATCAGGCTCCCCCAGCCCCTGAGCTACCTACCACAATCATGAACCTCAAGAATCAAATGAAAGACCATTAGCTTAGAAGGATGCAATTCAAACATTACCCCCTTTAATTTGGATTACCACCAGGAAGACGTTAAGGCATAAAATTTGTGCCTGGCATCATATGAGGAAACTAGTTCCATCCCGGTAAACACTGAGGAAGCTCTTATGACTTTAAGGTTGGAAGCCAAAACTTTGCGGCTTTGAAGCAGAACCCATGGTATAGCTAAACCTGAACAACCTTGAACATTCTGTATTATGTGGCCATAAGACCATAACTTTATTTCCACACACATTTGGTTTGGTGGATAGTAATACTTTATTCTTTATTCCTGCATTTTTTACTGTGGGTTTTTTTTCCCAAACTTATACAGAATGTGAAACAACCATCCTGCAGCAATCATGTAAGTGAAAACACGAATCCCATGTAGCAGTGAGCCAAGCTGCGAAAAGGCTTAACTAACTTTCCAAATAGCCCCAAATTTGAACGTTGTCCTCACTGCTTGCTCAATCTTGTTTTCCGATTGCTGTTTCCAACACACATGTAATCTAACCAATACAAAAAAAAGATTATAGTTTTAGAACATCAGTGAAATTGTTTGGCTACAAAAAAAATAAATAATTATGTTGCATAAGCCATTTGGAGAAATCTGTGAAGAGATTATTTTGACTTTTTTTTTTTTAGACTTGCCAGATAGATCTGGTGATTTAAAACAGTCAGAAAAGCCTGAGATAGAAAGCTGGGTACTTCTGCAATTTTGTTTTCATAAAACTGCATGCTGTCAATATCGCTCACTGATGGACAGATGTTAACAGAAGGATTTCGTTTTCAGAGGAAGACAAAATCATTTTTTTTAGAAGAAGAGGAAATAATTTGAGAGCTCCATCCTTTCCTGTTTATCTGCCAGTAGCAGATAAAAGACCTAAATATCCACTTACATACACATTTTCTATCTTTTGCTGCTTTTCTTAGTCTCTTTCATGTAAACAAACATGTGCAAACACACACACACACACATACACACACTCACTGCTCTCTAATGCATGCACACGCCCTCTTGTTAGAAAAGTTTCTAGTTTTGATTGCTGTCACATATGCACATCCTCGATGCCTACCAGCACACATGTAAACACACGCTTTTCTGTTGCTAACCCCTGGGAAAGAACCGATATTTGGAAGCCAGGGAAGATGACTCTCTGATACTCCAAAGTTCTTCCAGCTACAGCATAAGGGGTTACATAATTAATTAACGAAAAACAGACGGCTACGCTAGAGTGCTTCTATGTTATTTGTCTTTGTGTGTCATCCAAAAATAAATTCAAATGTAGGCTGAGTAAATTTAATTAAGTTCAATGAATGTAGCCAGTTGAGCATCACTGATTCAGTGGAAGATGTTGGCCTGCAGAACCAGGATCTGAAACCTCAGCGAAACAGAGCATAAGGACTACATAGGCACCATTACAGCAAAACAATCACACTAAAATTAATAACTTTCTCTGTGATGCATTTGATGATTTCATTTTTTTTTTTATTTCCCTTTGGAAACATTTACATAACTAATGCACCCCTCCAGTGATATAAATAAGGCATTTCTTTCTTTGTCATGAAGATAAAGGCAACAACATATAAATCTCAACTCCTACAACATAGAATCATCTTTTTCACATTACAAATATAAATTCTCCAAAGAAATGCACAAAGTAAAAGTGATAATTGGCTCATATTAAATCTTTCAAGATGGCACTAACCGTCCTCATAATGTAATGTTACATACCCCTGCAGCAGAGCAGCTCCGGGGTAAAATGGGGAGGGACACCTAAATGCAGTTTTGAGAAACACTTCTGTCAGAAGAGCCCACGCACACACATGCACTGATACACATGGACAAACCTTCATGTAAAGCCCCTTTCACATCTCGCTTCCCCCCAAAAAGGACAACATCTTCCGTATTCACCACAAATCCCTTCCTTCTAAATGTAAGACTGACAGCTGAGCTGGCCGGCCTTTGAATCGGACGGATGAACAGCTAATGGCTCCATTGTGCATCATGTGATGTTGATAAATTGAGCCTCCACCCCGCCCGCACATACATGGCCACCTTTGTTGAGGCATGACTTTCTGTAACACAATAGAGGGGGGCCGTTGTACAACGAGCTGCACAATGAGCTGCACAACGCCGCATACTAATGTCGCTGCTTGAATATTTAAAGCAGGACCGGGAAACATTTCTACATAAAGGTCTTATCAGTATAAATCACCAAGTTTGACAGTCACAAGTGAGTTTTATTTACACAGCGCAAGCTGACAGATTTGTGAAAAATGGCCCTTAATCCTCAAACGCCTGATTAGAGAAGAGTCGGCGTATCAAGAAAGAAAATTACATTATAAAACCAAGAACTACAACGTTATAAAGCTAGAGGGACAGAATTATAAAAAGCAGAGACTGAAAAACACAGAATTGGTGTTTAATAAAAAGACCAAATTTGAATCACAAAGAAAAGCATCCTCATCACTGAGCCAGACTCTGCTAATCTATTGTGCCTGTCCAACTGAAAACTCAGCTGCAGAAAGAAATGGAGGGAAACTGAGGGACTTTTTCATGTGTAAAGAGAAGGCTGTGTCTGTGGCATCCCCTCAGCCTTGTGCAGCAAATGTTCACGGAAAGACACAAATGTAGTTCACAGAGTATTTAAATCATGGAGGATGGGATGGGGAAGATAAGTAAAGTCTTAGTCATGGACACAAGTATGATTCATCAGGTACATCAAGTACTACATACCCTGAGGGAAAACAGCTGGACAAACAGCTGGAACTTTCTTTTCTTTTCTTGTTTGCAGCTTAACTTTCTTTGGTCACATTTTTATTTCCTTTCTTTGTTTCCACTTTCTTTTTCTCATTTATTTTCAGTTCCAGGTATTTTCCTGTATATCAAGACCTCAATGAGTGCAATAGCTTTTTAAATGATATAACCTGAATTTAAAATCTGGCGCCCCTTATTTATATCACTGTACCTGGATACACAGTTGCTGTTCGACTGTTTAAAGTCTCCTCAGCTGTCAAACAGTCAGCCCTGACAGAACAGACTGACTCCCTCAGGGCAGAAATGACACACACTTATATAACTCTGTCCATCTGCTCAGCTTTGATAATAACCCTGAGAAGGACTGTGAGTGTCATTTCTGTATCATCTGTGTCATTAGTTTGTCTGCAGCTGATTTGTCTTTGGTACCAAGTCTGTTTTTGCTGTATTGACCCTTCACATACCAAAGAAGAACTGAATAAATACAAAGATGTTTAGAGCGAACGTTCAGCCTCGTTCTTATTTCTTATGAAACATGTGAATTCTGACTGGGATTAAAAATAAACAGAGGATGTAAGAGCAAAGGCAGGGATGTTCATGCTTCCTCTTCCACTGCCTTGAAGGAGAAGCCCAAGCCCCAGAAAATCAAAGGGGAAGGAAATTACAAGGAAAATCATGTAAAAAGGTACATATTTTATTCATCTTATGTACCTAACTTATGTGCATTAATTAAATTTCAGCACAATTTAGCAGTCTTCAGTCAGAACTAGTTTCGTAATTCTCCTCTGCTCTCTGTTTTACCGTGTGCAGAGCAGAGGAGAGACTGGTGAAGTGCAGATAACATTATTCAACTTGGAGATCCCCTTCCCCCACCCCAAGAGATGTCACCCATTGAACTTTTGCATGTGTTTCTGTATAAGGAGGACTGGATCACCAACAGCCTGACCTCTTTCTCCCAGATAAAGGATCTTCAGACAAGCAACAATTGACATCTCGCTGCACAAAGCAGTGGAAAGACAGCGTCTGTTAACAAGTGGATTTAGGAAGACGTCATTTTGCATAAACACACTCCACTCTGCACCATCTCCTGAATCAACAGTGGGAGTTTTTGTTCATCACGGCAAAAAAAACCCAAACTGCCGTAACACTGACAATAAAGACATTACTCACTTTATTACTCATACGTTTCTGAATTACATTCCTACTATACTTGTAGCTAGGTCAAGAACGTTGGTTTTGTTTTTATCATCTGTATAGCTGCCTTTTTCCTTTTAAGATAGTGGAGCTTTTTACAGAACAACTCTTTAACCTTCCTAAAAACCTGAAAAGGGGAGTATTTTGCATGTTTCTACTTGTAATTTGGTTCCTAAAAGGATGGAAAAACCAAAACAACAAGATATAAAAAGGCTAAAAAAGCTCTACAGACTTGAAGGAAACTGAATAGTTAGGCATCATTCGATTCAAACATACAATAATAAGCATAAGCAGCAACTCACTACTATGCCTAAAACAATTAAACTGTCCCCTTTCTTGCTCTGCGTGGACCAGATAGGTTCATAGGTAAAATATAATGTCAGTCCAGCCTGACACCAGTGCCCTTGATATAGCCAGAGGAAACACACGCGCACACACACACACACACACACACACACACACAGGCAGGGACATACACACATGGATGAGGTCAGAATCAGGAGCTAGAATTGCCTGGGGGCTGTCAGCCATGATATCCTTAACAGAGCTCATTATTAAAACCAGGAAATGACTTTTGCATGATGTGCAAGTGGGTGTGTGTTCTTGTATTTGTCATTTTGAGCACCAGATGTCAATAGCCAGAAAAAAAAAACGAGCTGAGAATGTTTTCTCTTTTTCGTTTTTTTTTTTTCTAGAAGTCGTCATTCAGTTTTCAGGAATGAGATTAGATTTGGCATTAAGTAAAGAATGTACAGAGCGGCTTGTGTGCGTGTCACTTTTGTGTGTGTTGTGGTAACACAGTGGCTGATAGCAAGTGAAAGTGTGAGGTCAGGAAGGGTCCACATGTATAGATTTCATTGCCTAAAGGGAGAGGGGACCCATAATACCCTGCACTGTAGCTTGGAGGCAAAGGGATGACGTTATACTTTGAAATGAAGTGTGAGAGTTTGTACGTGGAGGTGATGTAAATGGCTGAGCTAAGGTCCAGAGACCCTTTCAGTGCCTCTTGGTCTTGGGGAAGGCAGACAAGGACTCATCTCAGAGACAGAGGGGAAGGAAAAAAAGTAGAAACTGTGAAATTAAAAAGAAATCTGTTGTGAAAAAAATACACACTCCAAACAATGGAAACTTCACCATGCCAATTTTTTTTTTTTAATCCTTCACTTTTTTTCTCTGTGCCTCAGAACTCGGTTTCATTGTAGCACTGTTATTTTAACAAGTGAGCAGGAGCCAAAAGCCAGTGCTGTTCACTGACTGCACCAGTCAAGAGCAAAGGAAAGAAAAAAGGGGAAAGAGTTCATAGATGAGAGACAGAAAAACAGAAACTCAAATCAAAGCCTGAGGTGTATTTCAGTTTGGAGACTGTTTCACTTTGTAGCTGTTGTAGCTGCTCTGTAGTGTTTGATGTATTGTTTAATATTTAAACCTGTTTTTGTATATCCAGCTTTTTTAATTCTGAAAAATGAACTAATTGCTGACTGAGATTGTTAATATTGAGAAGGAAGGATAAAACTACTGTGAGTAACAGCTTCACTTCCATGAACAAGATGAAAGAACCAATGTGGTTTTGTGGCGTTCACCATTTCAAAATAAAATCACCAGATCAACAGGCTGGTCAGCGGGTCAATGCTCTTCTCTGAGAGGAGCTGTTTCTTTCTTAAAGCTGTCAGAAAACAAGACAATAAATGCCAGCCTATGAGAGCCGAAAGTAGTCAAACATAGCAAAAAAGCTGCTTGCTTACAGTAAACTTTGTGCAATGAGAGTTTGTAACAGCAGCTGAGCCTTTGAAAGAACACAGCAGTGATAAAATGGATATATCCATGTGCCAGCAGTTCTTGGCAGTGGGTTGCACATCATTGTAACTGCATTAATGGGGCTTCAGGGTTTTATACAACAGCTACCAAAACCAGCATGTGGTCTGCGAAGCTTAACAACAACAAATACACATTCATAATTAAAAATGCTCAGTTTCCAGAAAAACAAAAGAGAAATAAATGCATGAAAGCACCTGTTGCATGAAAATCACATCAGCCTTTACCTACTGTGAGTCATCTAACCACTCCCCTGGTAGCACCCCCTGCACGCACATATCCAGACCTTAATAACTACTTCACACACTCACTGACATGGTAGGTTTTGACCCCAGCTGACCTCCACTGGCCTCTAAGACTCCTGATGTGAGGTCAAGGGTTAAGGGTGACAGCTGACAGCGTCAGGTCTTGGCTCCATATCGGCTCATATTTAGAGCATTCACATAAACGACACACATACACACACACGCACACACACGCACACACACACACACACACAGGTCAGACTTGGACAGACACTCAGGCAGCCTCTGTTTGTCTTTCACTTAGTAAATGGTCTGTCTCACTATGCATCCAAACAGAATATGCAAGTTGTCATTCTAACTCTCTTTAGCACATATGAGCGCACCCCAACCCCTATTTAAGAGTGTTGAGTCATTGTCTAAATCTCCATAAAAGCTGCCATTGGCACTCATCTATATCATAATGTTGGCAGTTGGAACGCATCACATTTGTTCACTAGGCACTTGCTTGTAGGTGAAATCACGATGGCATAATAACTTAGATTTTAAAGCCTCAAAATGCTTTGAAAAACTGGCCTGCCTCAAAAAGTTTTTTTTTTCTCTAAAAACCCCAAAAAGCTGGCAGTGGCAGAAAATTAAACAGAGTGCATAACGGAAACAAAGTTTCTAGTAAATAAATACCCTTCCCGGAGGGTTTGTAATGGCTTATTTCCGAAGCTGTTGAAGGAGGATGAAGGGATTTGTGAGATACCAGGGTGATGAAAAGCCCGATAGTTCTGACGGAAGTGAGGATTTAAAAGCCCTCAATGAATGAGTCAGGAAGGCCTGGAACTCTTAATTCTGGTGTCTGAGAACACTGAAAGTGACAGAAAGTGGGAGAAATATCTGAATCTGAGTTGTGAAATGAGACACTTTAATGTGTGTCTGAGATACTAAACACCTCAGACCTGGAACCACAGGCTTCCACTTTTGATCACTAGAGACACATATTTTTTAGTCAGTGATTTTATCTACAGCCTCTTAGCTGCACTTTCTTTCTTTTCTAGACCCTTGGATATCACCTCCTCAAATCCCTGGGTAAGTACTTTCTAGGAAATTTAAATAAGAAAGTTTGTGAGTCAGTGCAAATATCCATCAAAACGCATGAAGTCGGCAATGATAAATGTCAAACCTGAGCAAGCATCAGCAAGTAGGAGTTGCAAATGTTGAAAGGTTATGAGTAAAAGTTGTGTTTTAACAATCTATAAAGTCTGCACACGTAAAAAAGAACAGGTTACTAAAGAAACAAAGCAGGAAAAGGGATTTTTCATTAACATTAAATACAATTTGTAAACCCTTTATAAAGCATGCCATACTGCTATCAATAGTTTAAAAAGAAAAAGGGGAGAAATATAGCACACACTGGTGACAGCAGCTCAGCAGCTGTGGAAGCTGGTTGTACGTGTGTTTGCTGATACCTGGACGTGCTTCTTGATCTGGTAAGTGCTTTGCTGATGACCAATGAAGGAGCTGACTGTCGTCTCTGAGCCAGGGTCTTCATCTTCTGCACAGTCAGAGAGAGAGAGAGAGGTGAGAGAGGTGGGTCAGTGCAAGCGCTCACTCAAAGATATTACTTTGCACCATTCTTTTTGGTTTGGAATAACTTGCAATAGTTATATAGAGGGGGCACAAAATGGTTGCAAAGTACACAGTCATCTCTGCTCGAGGCTGGTTGTTTAGCTGTTGTCAATGCAGGAAATACAGGATTTAAAGAAAAGGGAAGAAAGCAACTAACCAAAGAGGAGAAGTGACAGCCAGTAAAAGAGGGAAAAGAGGAAGTGAGCTAGATGAAGGCGGACAGAAAACGAAGTGACAGTGAGACAGAAAGGATGGCTGGAGTAGACAACTATATCATCGTTGTGTGATGTTTATGATGGTTCACATATTTTCACTGTGACATGATAAATGGTGTGCTCACTCACAGAAGTATGACAGGCATCTTTACGTCTACCACAGCTATTTCATTTAAACCTAATCTATTTACAACACACCAAAACCTTGTGAGCTGAGGACATCCCACCCCCACCGACATACACTACAGTTATTCAATCAGAGAAAGGCTTGAAATAATTAAAGTAGCGACACAAATTAAATAAGACTTTGCTTCCTTGAGTCATTTTGCAGTTACTTATGAGTAACATTCCTCTCTTAACAAATTCATGTTAGTAGTACAGGTCAAAGTTACTACAGCCCAGCGTAACATGATGTGAGTCATGGGGCATTTGGAGAAAAGAAAGAATCCTGTCTGTGATGAACAGCCGACAACTACATTACATTTTTAGCTTAGTTTAATTGACTTCATGGTTTGTGGAAATGCTTTAAGTTGGGCTGAGTTTTTCATTAGTTTCGTATAACAAAGTCATCCAGTGGAGTTTGCTAAGTCAGCTCATTTCCACACAGATAACACAAGTAACGGACTTCTGCTTTTCAAACACACTGAGGCAACAGTGACATTGGTGACAGGTGCCAGCTTGTTCTTCTGCAGTGCTGAATGACATGAGGCAGGACACCCTGAAGCCTTGAGTCTTAAATTATGCAGACTGTGTGTTGAAGCCAAAAAGGAAGTCTGGACTGTAAAGCTGCAGAGCAAGTACACATTATGTACCTGTCATGCCTGTCACATACAATTCAAGATTGAACATTTTCACAGAAATCTCTTGATGAAAAACAAGTCCCAAGCAAAGGGATGCATGTGGAAACTCTATTTTTTATTAGTATTTTCTCACTCAATGAGGCTCTGGCTGACAGCTTGCATTTCTCACAACTTCCTAAAGCTGAGCAGAGCCCAGTGTGCTGCAGACAGGCCAAAATGCAGCAATTGCTCAGAGAAAAAGGACTAGGGCAACATCATCTGTAAATCCATGACACTATTTTTCACTAAAAATTCCAGGCCTGGAAAGTGGTGAAATACTTAGAAAAACATTACACGCTCTCACACAAAAACACGAGTGTTCTGGGCTGAAGAAACTAGAGGAGAACATCATATTAGTATATTAATTGGAACTGTACCACAGTTCTTATTTTAACTGCAAACCATCATGCATATTCTGTTAACATATGGTCAACTTTTCTAACCCAGTTGCTGCTTTCAGAGAGGCATTTCGGCAGTTTTATGTTCAAACTTTGCGCTTACATCCTCCCTCCTGAAAGGTGCAATTTTAAACACGCCCTGGAGGGGGGCGCTACACGTTCATCAAGGAGCCGCTGGGAATCGCGTACTCTGACTATCAGCGACAAAAATCTGGAGGGAAATATTTATATGAAATAATTGCAATGCAAAGGACTCCGTTTACAGCAAAGCCAGTAATGTGGAATCAAATATGAAATTATGTTTATTCTTTCCTTTCTGTTTAAATACTCCATGCAATGGAGAGCTGGCTCAATAAAGAGACGCCCTGCAACTGAGGCGCAACAATCATTCCCGTGTTGCCCGTGAAATTAACAAATGATCGGTCTTTAAAATTTTCTGTTGTTTGGCTTCAGCCATACTTCCTTTATTCAGCATGAACAAACAAAGTAGTGGCCTGTTTTTTAAGGGTTTATCTTGCATGAAAAGTTTGTGTCAGACTAATATATCACTGAAAAAAAAGACCAAAATCCAGTCATTTGGTTTTGGTTTTCTTTCACACTTAAGATTACACTATTCCACGTGCACAAGGTGGATCCGCACAAGTCTTCAAAGACAAACCTGTGAAAAGCTCTGATTAGTGGGATTACAACGTGAGATCCAACAACATAAACGTACAGACTATGTACAATCAGAATAACCATTGGAGAGGGACAGCGAAGCTCACACCAACAATGTCTTAATCCTGCAGCACACAGATGAAGGCTGAAAGATTATTTAAAAATAAAGATACATGACAGAAAATAACGGGGGAAAAGCCAACAAGCCGGGAATAGAATAAAGGGAAATGTCTGTTCAGTCTTTTAACTCACTCTTGTAGATACTGCACTGTGCCCTACATCTCATACTGTAATTTGAAAGTAAAAGAGGACTTCCAATAAGCGTACTCAGTGCGCAAAAAAGCGCACACAAGAACAAAGTGCGCCTAGATAAGTTACTTTTCCATGAGCACCAACAGTCCTCTACACAGGACTTCCAAGGTACCTTTTTGTTGTCGGGAAGCGCCTTGTTCTCTCCTGTCAGAGAGTCGGACCTGTTCTGTCCCATGGTCCCCTGCTGCGGTGACATGATTTCCATCAAGGCTGTATAAATCCACGGGTCCGAGCGCACCCACAGTATATTCCCATGATAATAAGATGATAAGATAGTGTAAGTCCAAAGTTTATCCGGCGAAGAGGAGGGCGCGAGCCTGATGTGAATCCATGATGTAGAGGTGCTGATCCGAAGTAAGAAAAGAGGTGAGACTGAACTCTTCCCAGTGTCTCTCTGTCTGAGCGCTGTTTGCTCTGAGCGCTGTGATCGCGGTCCGCTTCAACTCACTCTGATGTTCAAAGTTAGAGAAGAAGGAGGCACACAGCTTCCGCTCTCGGTTTTCAAAATAAAGCCACTTTCCCGCAAATCGCTTAGTTCCACGAGACGCGTTTTCAACCAAAAACAAAACAAAAGGCGAGTCAGTATGAAGAGTAACATGAGTGGTAACCATTAGCAGTGTTTGCTCAAATTACAAATGCAAAAAGTAAACTTACACTAAAAATGGCTGGATTTCTGAGCAGAGCAGGCAGCTTCAGGAAGTCTGCAAGTGGTTTTGAAATTCCAAGCAGCGGCGGACTGCCCGTCGGGAGCACTGGGATATTTCCCGGCAGCCAAAGGGTCATTTGGCCTGCTGTCAACAGTCAGCTCGACTATAAAATAAACAAGTAAGATTCTTAGTGGATTCTCAGAATCCACACGTCAAGCGACTCTCTTTCTCTGGCAGATAAACTGTCTACTCTGGAAACACCTCAAAGACGCACACAAGGGCGCGCACGCAGAGAAAATGATTATCAGAGGAAAAAGCAAAGGTTCAAGAGAGAAAGATTTCAGAGATTTCAATGCAGAATATGTTCATTTTCAGCAAATGTGTGGGAGCAATTTTGTATACTATTTCAATCTGTTAAACTTGTGTGTTACTCTTTGCAAACGTGTCTGGATATTTATGTGCTAATATTGGAGTACTTTACATCAACACACTAGGGTCGTATGTATATATACATATATATATAATGAGAATAACAGTCATTTCTGAATATTTAAGTGTAAGTACTGATTGAATAGATAATAAATAATTGAGTAATATTTCTTTTTGCACACTTAATGGTTACAGACTCTCTCCCTACAGTAATCGTTGAGTGCCAAAAATAAATCTCAGTTATTCTGTTTGATTAGTTGTGATTTGTCAAGTAATCTCTATCACTAAAATACAGTGTCACTATTGGCATACTGGTTGATCTGAATGGAAGGAGGACGTGGAGGTAAGTATACATTGCACAGAGGGCGGAGAGTGGGTTGTCAGTGGGATCTGGTTAATCTGGCCGTGACTGTCAACACACATGAATGACAGTGACAATATTGAGAAAAACTATGATGGCAGGAGGATGCTACAAAAAGACACTGTCACTACACGAGGAATTAGCATTTATGTAAATTATTGCTTGGTATGTGTATCCACAAAAAAGACGAGAACAAGGAAATCTCCCTGCAATTTTCAGTTATTTGAGTCTTCACTTTTGTTTCAAGAGTTTTGACTGACTTCACTGCAGTTTTTGCATTCCAAAAAAACAAACAAAAAAAACAAACAACAGATGTCTAATGAAGACTTTGTATCTAATAAAGTGATTAATGTAAGTGCCAAATTTGCCCCTTTTATTTTGAAGACAGCCAACTTTTGGTACATCATAACTTAATGTGCATGTTTTGACACAGCTCTGTCACTAAAATCATGCTTTGGTTTAACTCTTACACCCATCTGTGTGTGTATGTATATATATACATATATGTGTGTGTGTGTGTGTGTTTTCATTTGAAGCACCCGTCATGTTTTCTTTGGCAGTCAGTGACATATAGAGGCTGACTGTTCCTGCAGTATAGTAATGCGGTTTACAAAGGGTCCAGTTCAGGTGTAAGAATGTACTTCCAGGGCCAAAAATAATAATGACAGATGAGGAGGAATGTCCACAGTATTTTTTTTTTTTTTTTTTTTTTAAACCGGGGA
>VUQS01016831.1:2567-13558 GCA_015108495.1 Heterochromis multidens | reverse complement strand
GCTGCCCTGCTACATCTGCTCTCTTGTTGGGGGCACACACACACACACACACACACACACACACACACACACACACACACACCCATCCTCCTGCCTCCAGACCCTCTAACCCTTCTAATCTGATTAGGACAATATCCCTACAGAGTGAAAGATGCTATTGACACACTGGATGTTTGTGCTTTATAGTTGTTGTGATGGACTCTCAGTCACTATGTCACTCTGTGCCTTAATTTGCAGTGTGCATTACATACTACTTAATACTTAAAGATACACCTTATATAAAGCTAGCCTCAAACCCAGAACAAAGAAGCTATATAGAATACATTGATTACTCTTTCATTTTTATTGTAAATGTTATATATATTTCTCCATAATTTTTGTTATAGTCTACTTTTATGTATAAAACACTTTAAAGATTGTTTTGATAAGGAATATATAAACAGCATGGAAGAGCGATTGCAACAATTCTGTGTGATTTTCTGCAATTTTGACTCATTTAGCTTTTGAGTCTTGGCTCATAATCAAGAGATTCTTATTTTCTTGCGTATATGGGAGAGTGTGCACATGTTTGGCATAGAAGTGTTTAAGCATGCTCAGCCACAGACAGAAGTCATCTTAAGGATGCAGCAATACGGGTTAGGTTATTTCATCAGAACTCAAAAAATGTTGTATGTCGTGTAGGTTCAACCATACCACGTTTCTGTGTTAGAGAGGCAGAGGTCCTCTGTAGACTATAAGGCTGTGGATCAGCCAATGAAACGGTAAAGGAGGTAGTACTGGGATCTTGTGGCACAAGTGTGCCTATCCCTAGATATCCTCTGTTTCCAGAAAATCACATATTAAGGTATACTATCTATGTTTATCTGTACAAGAGGGTGTCTTAAAGTCAGCTAATTTATGTAATAGCACCACCACATTCCTCAAAACTTAAAAGCGTATGTGTTCCTCTTGTCTCCAGGGTGTCTCCAGGGTGTGAGTGAAATTCTGTAGTGTAAGCTATTCGAGGTATGCAGCTGTTTGAGATGCTGCCTACCTGAAAGTTTGCACGTTGCGCCATACCCCACCCATCTGCTGCTCCTAGCCTCTTGAAACATCGTGTTCTGGAGAATGACGGCCTCATGCTGCGCAAACTATAGTCTCACGGAAGCCTCAAAGCTTTCTGCTACATATTTGAAACAGTCTTTTTATTGCACGATGGATAAAATCTGAACAGATTTCAGCACCATCACATCCATAAGCATCATGAACAGCGTGTCCTTTCTTGTTGGAGGCGCACACAGAACTCTCCAAAAATCACCAAGTAGCTTTTGTGTATACCGAGTCTCCCATCAGTCACTTCAAAATTATATGCTTTACAGATTTTTTTTTAAAATTAATAAAATACAGCTTTAGGTTACCGTCTGTAAGCAATGTCTGTAACAGTTCCGACTATCTATCTAAAATAATCAGTTTTGGCAAAATGCTGACGGGGGCTGAAATGACCTTGTTGCTTCCCGAAGTTTATAGCAGTGTTTCATCTGAGTTTTTTACATACCTGCAGCATCAGGAACCAGCAGAACCTTTCCATGGGCTTCTCCAAAGTGGGAAAGTTGCGCACATTTACGCACATGGTTCGAGTCGAAGATTAAATATTTATAAATTATACTGGACTTGGAGACAGGATCATCAGCTCTAACAGCAAATGACAAATGATCCTCACTTCAGACAGTTTGTCCTCTACACAGCTTACAGTGTAATAACGGTCCGATCCTCATACTGAAGCTTACCGAAGCCTGTATTGACACTTTCACATGACTGCATACAGTATTTTGTGAAAAACATGAAAGCTACCCGTTTTTACCATTTCGATATCGGTGCAAATTCATGGTCATATATGAAGATGCTGCACACCAATAATATAACATACTCTAATTATGCTTTTTGTCTTACCTGCCATGCCTGCTTATTAAAAAATAATAGTTGTATCAATTACTGTGCTTAGAGTAATGAATCCATTGCTCTTACTCAGCTGCCTGTTTCTGAAGCACATACTGGAGCTACAGGCTTCCAGCCATTCAAGCTGACCTTCATGACCCCATCTGCTCAGCAATGACATCTTCAAGCAAAGGTCATCCTTCAACAGCACTTTGCAGCCATATTCTTCCATAAACAATGCCATAAATCCATTTTTTAAAAATTTCTTCAGTATAAAATCAATATCTGATTTTTCTTTTCTCAGACATCAAAAATTTTAAAAAGGAGTTACTTCAAAATTGTTGATACAGCAATATTATGAAGCTGCCAGGAAATGTTCCATCCATTTTTGGCAAAGTTTCTGACTGTAACATTTCGAGACTTTGTCATCTAAACAACACAGAACACATCATGTCAAGATGTCTTTTTAGTATTTTTAGGGAAAAATGTAGGGAACAAATCCCACTGGGAAATGACTATGACGGGTCTGCGCAAAGGTCACCCTTAAATCAGATGAGCAGCATATTTTCCCAAAGTAAACATGATCACGTTTGACCCATTCGCACAGCAACACAGAGAAAGGAAAATTTACAATCAAAGAGAGCAGATAAGACTCCAGATAATTTCTAAAATTTGAACTCTAAGTACAAAGCGGTCACGTTTACCACATAAGTCATGGCACTCCCAAAATATGAGAGCCTAAAGCAAGAATTGCACTCAAGCAGTTTGACCTTGGTGCAGAGGATCAGCTGGCTAGAGATAATCTACATGAGATTATTCAGTTGTGCCTTTTTCAGGTTGCTGCATGTTTCCATAAAACCTTTAAATGATGAGTGGATTGCCAGTCAAGAGCAAACAGAACAACTTTTTGGACAGATCTGCTGGAAACAGCATGTGTAAACATGTGTCTTTGTAGTTAGTCAGAAATAAATCTCCTGGAGTTCTGATGTGAAACTGTATTACCTCATTGATTGTGAATTTCATTTATCATTAAAAAGTGCTTGGTATTAGCTGGTTGCTCTTGAATGTGACAATCTCCTTCTTTTCTCTATGCCAGTGAAAATGTATTATCTTTGTATTCTAGACTATAGATACAACAGAATAAGATATTTGAAGAAACTAGCTTGGGCTATGGATTACCACCCCTTCTTATTCTACCAGCTAGAGTTGCTCTAGGAATGTAACCCAAAGTTTGTACCATCACTTGCTGCTTTAACTTGGGGAAATTCTATGGACTGTATCCAGTGCAGTTTTTGTTGGAACAAATGTTCATTAGTTTACTATTAACATTCATCCAACCGATCAGTCTGCCCCCCCTGCTAACAGCCAGCCAAGGAAACAATGTCACTCATCAGACGAAGCCATTTAATATCTGTTCCCATCCGGTCCATCAGCTGAGTCCTCTCAGGGGGCTGTGAAGTGCTGACCCCATCAGACCTGCCAACAACTTGTCTGACAGCTTGACAAGGTGGAGCAAGGAATACAACCTCATTAGAAAATCTTTCTCTCTCTTTGAAATAATAGCAGTCTTCTCTTCTTGAGTGTTAGGAACAATATGTATGATTTTTATTTATTTTTTTATCTGACAACTTTGTTTGCTTTATTTCTTTCCCCCATACACATTATTTTTAATGAAGACGCACATTATGTTTAGGCAGAAACTATAAACACTGCGGGTATCCCTCATTTCCCTCCATAGCGAATGATTATAATTGTCATCTGATAAGCTTGAATTGACTCAGTGAGTTAAAAACAACAACAACAAATGAAAATCTCTCTCAACCGACGACAAAAACAATATTGATGTGTACCCAAGTGGACATTTATGTGCATAAAAGATCATTTCTCTGAGCATCTTCTTTTAAAGGCCACGGAACAGCATTGACTCATATTAGATTATCATGTCAATAATGTGTCTGAAAGCACAGACAGGAGGAGACAGAGTCACTGAAGGATTCATGACACTGCTTGCTCTCTGCTGGAAGAGTCAGACAGGCAGCAGAGAAGGAAAAGCAAATCAATCAGACACTTTCAACTGTGTTTATGTACACTTCAGTCAGCAGCCTCATCCTTTTATCACCGGAGGTGTAGGTGTGTGTGTGTCTGATTGTGAAGTCTATCTGCCAGAGTTTGCATGGATTTGTGCACACTATTTGTGTGTGTCGTGTGATTCACGTCAATCAGTGCAAGCTTTCACAGCATAAGGAGGGCTCAGTGTGTGAGCCGCTATCACTACCAGCCGAGTCTTATCAGCCTCGACAGGGGTTAAGGGTCAGCAGGTCAAAGCCTGCATTCCTACATCCCGGATCCTAAACTCATAATGAAAAATGAAATCAGAGGAGGGTTCCACTGGGCCTTTTAAGTTTCACATTTACGGACAGTTAAGTGTTCTCTAGAGGAAAATTAAACAGACTGAGCTTCCTTTTGAGGTTGAGGAACATCATAAACAGCCAATAATCAAGGGGTCAAAGGTCACAGACGACTGTGGGCTGAATATGAACATGAATCAGGGCTTACGTAAATGCTAATCAATCACTGGTGGAAGAAGTATTGAAATCCTTCACCTTGGAAAGTAGCAGTAAAGTATTACCAGAAAGAATGCAGTTACAGTAAAAGAAATACTTATTATGCAAAGATTAGAGTGTTATATTTATGATATAGATTTACTAATAGGTTATGCACTATAAATAGACTAATACTGAGCCAGAATTAAAATGCTGCAATGTGTTAGCAGCATTTTAATATTAGCACTGACAACAAGATAAAAGCATATAGCTTCTCATTTGACCTATGATTGCATATAAAATCTTTATCTGAAAAATAACTATAGTAATGAGTCAAGTACACAAATGGAGTGCCACATTTTCCTCTAAGTTGCAGTGGAGTAGAAGTGTTATAAAATATATTAACAAAATTACCACTGCAAAGAATGCAAGGATCACACTGTAGGATGAGTCTTCTTGTTCATCTCCTTTTTTATGCTCTATCAAATAAAACATGAGAACAGTACACTGCCAAAACCTTGCCAAACTCTCAGCCAGACCATTTACATTGAAGTGCAGAGTGGATAGAGCACTTGTATAATAGTTTGTACGTGACAAGAGGAAAAAATTAAATTGGATGGAGAAGGAATGGCTCTGTTGTAATTTGATAGGATTTCATCCCAGTGTGGCTCCAATAACCCTGCAAAAACCAGCAAGGCATGGTCTGGATTTTATTAAAAGGCATGATCATGTGTGTGTGTGTGTGTGTGTGTGTGGTTGTGTGTGCATCTCTTAATTAGACTAGATGGCACGCCTTGGCTCTACAATGCTAGAAATAACCCAGGATCGGGACCAGAATTGCAATGTTGAACTTTTTCCAGTTTCCAGTCACAATTAACCCGCTCTAATTTCAGAACACTCTTCAAACACACACACACACAAACTACACAAACACAGGCCTATTAATCACATTCTAACTTACACACAGTCACAAAAATGTGTTAGTTGCACTTTGAAAGACACACAAAGCTTTTTCCCCTCTGCTTGTTGGGAATGCCTGTTGCTATTTTTAAGCGGACCGTAGAGCTGCTGTGGAGCCACGAGCACTGGAATCGTTTCTTGCTGCACATTCAGTCATGTGCTCTGTCAAAACAAAGCCAGAGAGAAACATGCAACTGTGGCCAGGAGCCAACTGTAGATACAACTTTGGACTGATGCCTGAAACACAACCACCCTGCTGTGTCAACATCTGTGTGCATGTTGGAATATAGGGAGTTTTATGCACGATTAGCAGCTGCCTCCTCACCGATGCTCCACTCTCACTCTGAGACAATGAATTGGAAATTAGACACAGTAGAGTATTATTTTTTTTAACAGTAACTGTAGTAACCTGGGATCTTTACCAAGTGTGGGTCTGTGTTGACAAACTGAAGAAGACTAGACGCACTAAAACAAAACCGCTTTCTCCTGACTATATAACTGTTCTCAGTAATGGCAGATTATGATTTTTAAATGCAGTCATTAGGGTTAAGCCAGTTGTTGTTCTAAATACTTTTCATAGTCAAATGGCAGCTTGTATGTTGCACAATTTAATAGGATGAACAAATAAACAAAGCAAAATATGCATATAAAAGACCAAATGCGTAGGTGTCCTAATCATCCATTTACCATGTGCATTTGATGGTAAACAGTTGGACCATCAAGTGCACACGGTAAATTATATGAATAAATTGATTATTTATTATCCATTATTCATTATTATCCATTATTGATCAAAGAGCTTAACTCTACGAGCCACATTCACCCATGAGTGCTTTATATTGTATAATACAATACTTTAACATTCCACACATTAACAAACACAAAACATATCAGGGGGAGTTTTTGGTATTCAGTATCTTGTTCAAGGACACTTTGACATGTGCAGGTGACCTTCCAATTAACCTGCCAGAGTCACCATTAAAAAAGTTATCAGCACTGATAACTGATCAGCACTAATAGCATCCTTTACACTCCATGACCTTTCACCTATGAATACAATCAGTAAAGAACAACCAAACAACCATATTAAATGTCTCTGCTTGGATGGCATTGTACTGTTTTCCACTTAAAAAAAAACTGTGTAGTATCCAGTTTCAGATCAACTCAAATTGCTCTCTCTTTAGATCAGGGGTGTCAAACATAAGGCCTGGGGGTCAAAATCAGCCCGGCAGAGACTCAAATCCAACCCACTGGACAGCTTTGGAAAATATGAAAGAGGTCATACTTCTTAGACTTTTAATTATATTTTCATAAGTTTTACAGCTTTTCCTGTTGATAAAGACCTCATGAACATTCATATTACACCAAAGTAAAAAAAAAAGTAAACAATTAAATGACAGAATCTTTCGTCTTTTTTTCACTACTATAGAAATATGCTTTTTACAATGGGTCCAAAGTAATTTTTTTTTTTTTTTTAAAAAAAGGACATTTTCTGTGAATTAACAACAACTTTCTGTTTTATAATTACAGGACAGTGTGGGCAATGAGCTACCAGAACTTTTCTGTAATTTTACACATTTATTTCTTATAATTTAAGCCCAAAGAGTCATGGCAACAGATTTCTTTCATTTACTAGAGCAGCATTTTTCTGTTATGCAGACAAACTGAGATGTACTGTAGAAATTGCACTTTGTTTTCTAATACTAAGATATCTCAGGGATTAAGTGTGTAGTTAAACTTCTTTACACTGACAGATAGGGGAGTTTCACTGGTCCAGCCCACTCAAGATCAAAATGAGCTATATATCGTCCAAAGTGTAAAATGATTGTAAAATTATGTTTTAATGATAGCATATAATCATATAATACAAGAATCTGCACCCTTTTCAGGTTACATGAAAAACAGTTCTGGTTTTCAGAATACAATTTCAGCATTGCTCATGTTTAGCTTTTTAAAGAATCAATATAATAAAGGTGTTTTTAAGTCGCGGTGGATAGCGAAGCTAAAGTGAATATTTGATTATACAGGATTTTCTGATTTATGGGGAAATATTGGGATGTTGAATGACGGGTATATAAAAGCAGTAGTTGAGAGAAGGATATCCGATATCCTGAGGCAAAATTGGAATTCCAATATGTTTAACAGCCTTTGTATAAATGATAGAATATTTAATCAAGAGTTCCAACTGGAAAATAACCTGCATAGTTCAGATCATTCTAGTTGGTGTTATTTGGTAAGGTTTCCATGTGGGGCTAGTAGAGTTGAATATAATAGCGTATTATGTATACTATGTAGCTTGGGAAAGCTTGGAGATGAGTATCATTATTTATTTGAATGTAGTTATTTTAAGTTGCAAAGACAGAAATATCTGCCTATATATTTTAGATTGAGACCATAAGATGGAGAAGTTGTTTAATTCTAAAGATATTATTATCCAGTGTAAACTTGCAAAACTTTGTAAAGAAATTGTATCTGTATTTGGACATGGGTGATTTATTGATAGTATTTACCGGTTGTACTTTTTCTTTTTTTTTGATGACAATAACATGTATTGAATGACTTATTTAAATTGTTTTTTTGTTTTTAAAATATTTATTTCTATATTTTTTTTGTTCCTTTTTGTTGACGATGTGTGCTGAATGATCCTCTGTCTTGTTTGTGTATATTCTCTCTTTTACCCCAGGCAGCGTCTAATGAAAATGAAATAAATAAATAAAAGCACGAACAAGGATGGCATGCTCCATCAAGGCTAATGTCCTATCTCTCATTTTTAAAAATGTTGCATAAGGATAGTGATAAACTTCTATGTCACACTGAAAGGCTGAAAACATACCTCTACTTCAGCTCTCACCTCAGAGGAGAAAAAGGGAGTAGGGCCAAAAAAAACCCCCAAAACAACAATGGAAGAAAAACAGTGGAGGCTCTGAAACTTAGCTTTTTAGATAAAGTTGCTAAAGTTTGATATAACAATGTCAGGGTAACCCTCAGGCAAAGTTGCATTATTAATAATCACCAAAGGCATTTTGCCTGATGTCCACATTACTGGCCTGCGTGGAGAAACTTTCGTTTGACTGAATCATGTTTTCTTTCAGTTGCAGGTTTGGAAATATGTCACAGTGACAGAAACAGCAGTGAGGCAAAGTCATATGAGTTACACAATTTGCACATCTTTGCTGTCTGATAAAGACAATCAAACACAACAAGATATTTAACGCTTGCGAAATTCCTGAATATTGTTCAGTTTATTTATATTACATTTTGTGTATATGTGGACATGCTCACATGTGACGTTCCTTTTCATTTCTGCTTTTATGAAGGCTGATAATGTTGTTATCTTGGATCTATTTTTGTAATTTTGGTCCTCAGCGAGATCTAGGAATGTGACTAGAACTCAAAAGTTATTTTTGCTCATTAACAATGAACAGCTGATTGTATGCAGGATATCCTTGGGGCATTTCATTTGTTTAGAACAGAAAATAAAAAAGACTTAGTTATCATTGAGTTAGAAAGAGTGCATATGTTCCAGTTCTTCTTATGAGAAGCTGATGTTGGTATTACAGTCAAAACACAGTTGACTTGTGTTGCTATGCAGTGTGGTTTTGGCAAAATAAGAAACCATGATTGTTTCTACCTAATATGCTGCTGACGTTTTGTGCATCAAAACACCTTCAGCAGAACAAGACCTCTGAAGATGATTTGAAGTATTAGCAGCAACCCGTGTGTTCTCTTGTAAAAGTCCAACATTATTAGTCATCTGAGTGGTCCTAATGTTTGGATGGGAGATTTTGTCTTGTGCAAATGTGTGTGTGTGTGTGTGTTTAAGGAAGAGAAAGAGAAAGCTTGTGTGTGATTCTTTGAAGATGGTCATACAGAAACTAATAGACAGTTTTGTTTACTTCTTGGCAGAGCACCATAAAGGGGCAGAGACACACACACACACACACACACACACACACACACACACACACACACAAAGGCAAATGTAAGCATTCACATAAGTCATTAAAGCCTTTGTTGCCATAGCAGTGCTCCAAGTGCTGTGGAAGAGAAATAGTGGTATAATGAACACTGAGCTAAAATTAGCTCAGTTTTCATCCTCTCTCTGTCTGTCTTCCTGTTTCTCTGCCATGTTGTTTCTCACAAAGCTTTATCAACATATGGAGAGCCACACTTGTTTCACCTTCACATGTGAAAACCTTATCTGCTGAAGCGCTTACATATCTAGAGAACATGCATATGAGTGAAGCAGGAGATTAAATGTTGGTGTTGAGATTGAAATATTGATAAATAGGCATAGAGCAGAATCAAAGAGTGCACACATGAATGTACAGCTTTTAATAATATCAACCTAAGTGACTGAGACACATTTACTTTATATTTTCAGAAAAAGAAATCTCAAGGTAAATAGATTTTTTAAAGACTTGCAACAGAAATTAAGCAGAAAGGTAGAAAGAAAGTTCAGAAGCAGCTGGCCCTAACTCAGAGAGGAAAAAGGAGATTTGTCAATTTTATATATTATTTTTACATGTTTTTGTTCAACTGAGGGGCCAAAATTCATTGATTTCAAGTCCAATTTGGTTTGAAATCTGCTTTTGAAGACTGCTGACACACCCTGCAACCAGCTACATGATGCACGTTGCCTAAAAGTGCTGTGAATAAGGTTCAGTCAGGTAAATGTGGAGAAAAGTAAAAAAATCTTGCATGGTCCAGAAATCTTCTCCACAACAGAGACAAGTGGAAAGCACTCGCCTCTTTATTCCCTTTCTGCAGCTGCATTGCAGGGTATCTCTTTGCAAAAGCTACCACTGTTCCCGTCACTAAAACAATTAACCACAAGATCTATCTGCTGCAGCAGCCGCTAACCATGGCTCACAACTCACATCAGCAGCCACTGCTCTCTGCTCCTCCACAGTGTCGAGAGCTGTCGATACTGTGGTATTTTGTAGAGAGCGGCTATCTGTCTGATCTCGACCTTGAAAAGCGTTGGACAAGATTAAAATGGCACAATGACGATTATTGGTAAGACATCTGCTTTCATCAAGCAAGTAAGACAGGAAGCTTTATATGATATCAGAAATAATGCATGTCTCATCTTTGCACTGTAATTTGCTGAAGTTTCAAATTGCTGAGCAAGTGCAGAGTTTTGACCTATAGAGAACCCTTTACCATTTGTGAGGTCAGTGACTGAATTAAGAGGATAAAACAAGCTAAATAGAGCAGGAATCTAACAAAAACATGCAGAGTCATGATATCACCTTTTCAAACACTGGCCCATTATATTTTACTTATCTTCTTTTTCTAGGGGTAGAAAGTTTGGAAGTCACTGTTTCAACATACTGTAATCATTATGAATCTTGTACTAATTTAACAGAAAGAAAACAGCTTTATGTAAATTAGAGCTTCAAGATTCCCACTAGACTGAACACTACACAGCAGCTCAGCTGGAACTGTTTTACCTTTACATATTGCAATCATAACACACGGTAGTTTGACATAGTTAAAATGCCACTGTATCAGAGTCTGTGCACTTTCATGGCGCACCAAGGAAATAATTAGATGTTCTCCAAATGTTGC
>VUQS01016828.1:2800-31647 GCA_015108495.1 Heterochromis multidens | reverse complement strand
TTCCATCTTGTTTCCGGAGTCCTGCATTTGGGTCCACTCTGTCTGCCACTCGCTCCTGATAAATGACAGAAGGACGCAACCCCTACCATGGACCCCGCAGACCCCAATCTGATCACTGAGGAAATCACAGCTACACTCCAGGATCACTCTCAGCGTGTTTTCCTCGCCAAGGATGACTATCAGAGGCTAACACAGCTTTCTTTTTTTGTGGATTTTTCAACGCCAATCCCAGGCTTCTTTCCTTTCCGGAAGTTGCAGCGCTGGCCTTTTCTGTGAAACAACTCAGGAATAATTTACAACATAAACTGTTTGGCATAACCACGCCACCATCACTTCAACCAGACAATTTCTCACCGCCAGCGTTGCAACTCACCTGTCAGCCATCTCCACACCTTCTGTCAGTCAGGTCGTCATCGTCTCTGCCTGTTCATGCTTCTTCATCGCCTCCGTCAGTCTGTTCTGCGCCCCTGTCTCCACCAGCTCGCCTGCCACCGTCACCTCAGCGTCTGTCTGTCTGTTCACCTCCGTCCGCCTGTCCTCCATCACCAGACCTCCAGCCTGAGGCTTCTTTGCCGCCGTTGCAGCCAGCTCCACGAGGGAGGAGGCGCTGTTCCCGACGGCAGAACCGGCAGCTCCAGCCTGCCGAAGCTGCAAGCCCAGCACAGCCCCAGCCCGTCAACGTGGCGTGCCCTGCACCAGTCCCAATATCCACAGCGGTGAGTCTGGTGCAGCCCCTGCTTTTTGACACTGTGTGCCCTGTGCAGCCCCAGCTTCACTCTGCTGCTCCGCCCGTGTGTTCCCTCACCGGGGGGCCATCTGTTTTCACTCCTCCAGTAAAGAGATCCGTCTTGTTTTCTGGGATTATTTCTGTTTGCAATAAGGACAGTGTTCCGGTGCCAGCAGTGTGCAAGCCCGTGGCTGTTGTCAATCAGACACCCCCAAGAGACTGTTTTTCACCCCTAAGGACTGTTGCTGTTGCCAAGCAGGTGCTTCCCAAGGACTGTTTTGTTCCCCTAAAGACTGTTGCGGTTTCAATGCCGCCAGCCTCAGTCTCAGTCCCGGCTTCCACGCTGTCTGCCTCAGTCTCTGTCTCGGCTTCCACGCCGCCTGCCTCTGCTTCAGGCTCAGTCCCGGCTTCCACGGCACCAGCTTCAGTCTCAGTTGCGGCTTCCACGCTGTCAGCTTCAGCCTCTGCCTCAGCTCCCACGCCGTCAGCCTCAGCCTCTGCCTCGGCTTCCATGCCGTCAGCTCCAGCCTCTGCCTCGGCTTCCATGCCACCAGTGGGCCAGCCAGGTCCCCGCAATCCAGAGGGTCCCCACGGGATTGGAGGTCCTCGCACCCGAGGCTGTTCTGCCTGGCCCTGAGGTCGTCGCATCCGAGTCTGCTCCGCCCGAGGTCGTCGCATCCGAGTCTGCTCCGCCCGAGGTCGTCGCACCCGATGGTCCTGATCCTGCTTCGCCAGGTCCAAAGCCTGGTGGACCGCCTGAGAGTACTCGTCGCAGCAGTCAGCTGTCCATCAGACCACCTGAGGTGTCCCGTCACCTGCGCCGCCGCCGCTGGTCTCCAGAGAGCCTGTACCATCTCTACCATCGCTGGTCAACCCGCTCAACTACCAGCGGTTCCCCACCTCTGCTGCGGACTTCCTGTTCCGTCTCGTCCTGTCTCTTTCCCGGGATGGTCTTCTCGTCTTTGCCGCCACCACTCCTGATACATGACACTAAAATATATCAAAAGGCAACACATCATGCCACAATCTAAAGAAACAAAGTCATTGACATCAGTCTGGAAAGGGTTACAAAGCCATTTCTAAGGCTTTGGGACTCCAGTGAACCACGGTGAGAGCCATTATCCACAAATGGAGAAAACTTGGAACAGTGGTGAACATTCCCAGGAGTGGCCAGCCTACCAAATTTACTCCAAGAGCTCATCCAGTAGGTCACATCTGGTATCAAACTAACACAGCATTTCATAAAAAGAACATCATACCAACAGTCAAACATGGTGGTGGTAGTGTGATGGTCTGGGGCTGCTTTGCTGCTTCAGGACGACTTACTGTAATTGATGGAACCATGAATTCTGCACTCTCAGTTCATGTCCTGAAGCTCAAGAGCACTTGGGTTATACAGCTGGACAATGATCCAGAACACACCAGCAAGTCCACCTCTGAATGGCTAAAAAAACCCAAAATGAAACCAAAATGAAGGTTTTGGATGGGCCTAGTCAAAGTCTGGACTTAAATCTAATTGAGATGCTTTGACATGACCTTAAACAAGTGTGGGCCAAGAGTGGGCGAAAATTCATCCACAGTGATTTGAAAGACTCATCTCCAGTTATCACAAACACTTAATTGCAGTTCTTGCTGCCAAGGGTGGCACAACCAGTTATTAGGTTTCAACACTGTATGTATGTATAAATGTCTGTACTGCGTGGGCCAATCTGAATGAAACTTTGCACGAACATTGTCACACATACATACACACATTAACATCTATATGTTTTTAAAAAAGATTTATTATAAATCCCAATTCTTTTGATTTTCCTGTATATTCATTTCATCATCATCCTGCAAATGCGATGTTACGTTCTCCGTTTGCATTTCTTTCACATGTCACGTTCAATGTATGTTGCCCGTATGTAACTTAATGGTCATAAAAATTTGTATCTGTGATGGAACTTTTTATTGAAAAAGTTGGAACAAAACCAGATGGAGAAAAAAGTGAAAATTTAGGAAACGGCGACCAAGCGCACTAACTTTTTTCTTCTGATAGCACTGGTGCTCTCTCCCTCCCCAAAGAGTTCTCCTCCAGTCTTATCTTCTAAGCTGCTCTAAGTCTACTTCTCTGTCAGACCACTTGAATAACAATGTGCCTGAAGGCCACCATGTCCAAGGATGGCAAAATCCTACCCCAGCTTTAAAAAAAAAAGTCTTATTTTTTCCATCCATCCATCCATCCATTCACTTCTGCTTATCCAATTCAGGGTCGCAGGGGGGCTGGAGCCTATCCCAGCTACCATAGGGCAAGAGGTGGGGTACACCCTGGACAGGTCACCAGTCTGTCGCAAGGCTATCTTATTTTTTCTGTAGAGTTATTATAGTTTATATTTTATCTTTATCGAGTTTTAAACGTAACTCCTGCATACTGTCTTGCTTATTGCGGATATATCACACAATAATACACAAAATCTCTGTCTGTGTGTGTTTGTTTGCTTGTTTTTACACGGTCAGGAGATAAACTTTTCTCAACTTCAAGGCAAGCAATTGAAGCGAGTATCAGTGAGACCGCAGGATTTCAGTGACTGACATGTGACCTGGTAGTAAAATACATTAGAGGGTTACCTAGGCAACCAGAACCTGGAACGTCCGCTAGAGATCAACCGTCGGCTTCATAGCGAATTTTAGTTCATTCAACTTTCATCAGGTATATCAGTAACATCTCTTTATGACATCTTTTGTATATATACACATATAAAATGCTGCACTCATTCCAACATCCAGTCAGAGGACTAATGAGATTAAGCTGACCAATGAATATCTTGCACATATGTGTGCCAGTGGTCAGCCAATAATATTAACCCAATCATCAGTGTGACACCGACAAATGATCTCAATTATTAATCTCAAATAACATCCATAAAATCAGTACATAATATCAACATACCATTAAAAATGGTATCCTGTATATTAAATAATGACTTCAAAAACCATTGCCATATAACTCCTAATGAACCATTCATTATTCAGTGCTACATCCCTGGCCTTTTTTAGTGTAACATTTGAATCAAAAAGAAAATGTAACATTACACTGTGTGAAAGTTCAATTCCCTAGGTGACCAATATCTGTAATTTAAAGTAAATATCCAGATAGCCTCTATTCTCCTTGATAACAAATCATAGTATATGGTAGTGTATCAAATATCTAACCAGGGGATTGCTTACAATTTTTTTTACAGACATTCCTGGGTAATAATTTTGGCTTTTACTGACTTTTGAGTAGGAGTAAAGGTGTTAGCATTCAGCTCAGTTTTCAAGTACAGCCTCATACACCTGCTAGCATGGTGTTTAAAACTGTGGGAGCTGTATTTTAAATAATGTCTATTTATTCTCCTTTCAACCTCTGTTGTTGCTGATGAAAATGTGAAATGCAGCTTTTAGTTCTCATGATGTCACCAGAATAGCCGATGTGAAAGAGTTCATGATCTAAGAATAGGTAGAATCACGGAGAGGGGAGAAAATAACTCTTGACATTTCTCTATATGCAAATGTCACAGATGATTTGTGGATAAGAGAAAAATGTGGTTGAATACAAAATGATTCAGTTTAGCTCTCCTTTTCAAATTGGTATTAATGCCATTTGGTACAAAAAAGAATAGAAATGCATGAAGTAGATCAGCTGAAAACATATAATATGTTTGTGATTATTATGTGTAATAGAATTTTTGAGTGCTTCTTCCTCTTATCACAGATGGTCTAGACTTAATATCACGCTGATTGCATTATTGATGTACAAGTGGAATAATTTCAGACCTTCTCTTTAATGTATGAAATTACTTGTTTCATTTAAACTCTTGTGCATCTTAACAGTTGATAATCCTCATTTATTTTTTTAATACTGCCTCAGTTCTTTTTACAGCACGGTATCTTAAGCTGACAATGATTTACATTAGAGTCTTTTCATGGAAAACACGTGACAGATTGTAGAAAGAAAGCACAGTACTGCAAACTCAGGGGATGCACTGAAGATCCCGGTGGATGGTGGAGTCAGTGAGTCCCTCCTATTAATAGAGCTCTCAAACATCTCATTTGCACTGAAACAAAGGGGAATTAAAAGCTTAACATCAACTCTTAAATGAATAAATTACTGATATAACAAATATGTTAGAGTACTCATTTTTATGCTCATTTACAAGTTTATGATTTTATTTTTGATTTTACATTTTAATGTTCAAAAGATGTCATTTTTCTCAAACTGTATGTTTAGCTCCTGTGTGAAGCTTTCTAAAAGCCCTGCACTGGATTGGTCAGCTAGCTAAGGAAACAACAAGCCATTGGTTACCTATCATAACTATGAGTAGAGCTTTAGGGGTTGGATGCAGGGACCACTGGCCCTGTGTCATTCATTCCCATTCACTCACAGACACTTGATGAAATGATGTGCACAAATGTAAAACTAGGAAAATACTTTGCTTATCATTCATGTAAAGATTTGGTAACTAATACTACAGCAAATTTGACTGGGATCAACCTCGGTGCAACAGATCCCAGCCATTTATAGCACCTCCTGAGCATCACTGTGCAGCTACAGGAGTATTGCCATATGTAACATTTACACATTAACTGAACATAAACACTGGGCAGAGCACTCTAAACAGGACAGCAACCTCACTCATAGTGGCTTGTTACTAACTAAAGATAACACTGTCCTCAGCCATAAAAACACATTGCACTGTAAGACTGTCAAGTGCCAAAAAACATCAGTGCAATAATAATAATACCACTGTTAACTTCACAACTTAAGCAAGAATATTAACAGTGCAGTGAATCTTTGCTTTCTCTGGCCCCCTCTTGGGTAACAACAATATACCTGAATCCTTTCCTTACTTCACCATTTTTGAGAGAGGATCTAACATTCTGCTGCAGTTTTAAATCTTTGCATTATTGGTTAATGATTGTTTTTCTGTCATTAATCAAGACAAAACCTAAATTTGAAAATCATGGCATGCTTTTGGGGGAAGCATAATATCAGTAATTTAAACACGCAAAAGAATGTATGGAAATGTTTCAAATGCGTTTTGTTGGATTTTGCTTGTTTTACGTGTACCCCTATGATTAGTGTTTTCACTCACAGATAAAAAAAAAATACACTACTTACTTACCCTCCAAAACATGTACAAATACTGTAGTACATGTGTTTCTGTTGAGTCAAATAATCGAGAAAAATTATGTCCAATTTGCAGATATTGGTCCCAACTTTTGTACTGTAGGATGCTCTGAGCCATCTCTTACATACAACAAGATCAAGACCCAGCAGTTCCCTTTGAACAAGAGCAGCAGCAACAGGGGGAAAACTCCCTTTTAATTGGAATAAACCTCCAGCAGAACCTGCCTGAGGGAGGGCAGCCATCTGCCTCGACTGGTTGTGGTGAGAAGAGAGCGAAGAGAGGAAAGACAAGCACAGAGACACAACCAAATAAAAGCTTGATGTTTTAATTTTAAACTTCACCCAACAGACATCTGTGACCTCTTTCTTATTCCAACTTTTGTTCTTGCATTGATGCACAAGTGGGTTGCCTGTCTCTATAAAGGGACTGCCCCACATATAATGGAGAATGCAGTATAGTAAATCTCTCTGACTCAAAGAGGTTTTCCAGATCAGGTCTGGATGCCAGCCAACAGGATGTCTTCAGGCCAGATGGCTGAATGTCTGGCAGCAGTTTCAGTCAACTTGTTTACCTCATCCAACCTTCAGGCCTCCATAAACTTTCTTCAAATTTACTACATTAAAAAAATATTAAAGTTTTCCATCTTCTCTTACAGGACAAAGGACTCTCCATCACAGGAGTGATGTCCTAGAGACTGTAGTGCTCGTCAACCCTTCAGAAGACACTGTTTCATCAGAGGTAGGATCAGCATATTCTGAATTTCTGTTCTCTGCTGGTTTACATTCACTGATAAATAAAAAGAAGATGCTTACAATGAGTTCAGCTGTGTTTAACAGCCATACTTTTACTAGCTAGATTTGAGTCCACACCTTTTGGCCTTTTGTCATACACACACGCTTTTCAGCCCCTGAAAATTAACCTTTTGGAAACTCTTTTAAGGGTAATGATATTCATGAACTTGGTTTTAAGTGCTGCTGTGTAGACAGGGTAGAAACTGAAACTTTTGGATATTTCACTCCTGGTTTAGGTCTTATCAGTCACTATGGTATTTTCTTCTATAATTTTTTACAACCATAGGCAATACAAAATTTGGACGTAGCCGCAGTGACTTCACCCATTGGTGATGGCTGTCCTATGTTGTTTTTTTGGAGCCAGAAGTTACCGTATTTACATGAGAAGATGGAGTCTTAAGCTATCAGCTAATGCAAGCAAGCTTAGTTAGCAATCTGCATCTACATAGACACACAAAATTGGTATTAGTTTTAAGTAACAGACTAATATACTAGAATTTGACCCACCAAAACTGAAGCACAAATTTTTTAAAAGGTCTGTACCACCACAGCAACCCATATTATTTGTCTGATAATTCCATTAAGACAATGCAAAAGTCACCAACAGCACAAAACGGCAGAGAGGTCCAGTCCAGTGACTCCATTTAGCAGAGGTGACACTTAGCAGACACATGATCGGCTACAGCTGCATGTGTGAGGACACGTGTCAATAAAAGTGAAAAAGCGTACCCTTTATATATAATATATAATTTAGATATCAACCCCTTCCCGGAGCAGGCCTTAAGCATTGCCTTTTCTGTTATGGTCAAAGGGAAATAGATAGTGACTGATCAGTTTGAAGTTGTGCATTTTAACATGGGAGTCTTTGGGGATTGACTATCTTTTGGAACCAGCCTCACATTTCATTTTCAGCTCTGGAAGTTTTTACTCTACTATGCAACCCTGCTTTCAGTGTGCAAGCCTATTGTACACAAATGGTTATGTGACATGTGTGTTCAGACATGTTTATATTGACATATATTAAAGACAAAGCAATAGTGTAGTGGTTAGGGCACAAATGCACTTAATTCAAATCTTTGCTGGACCTTTATTGCATATCATTTTCCTCACATTTACTGTCATCTCTTTATCTAAGATTTTCAGGCCATTAATGCTACATCTTGTTAACCTTGACACAGTTTAAGTGCATCTTTATTTATCACTGATGCAGGTATTTCTCTTTTTATGCTGGCAATGTTGGCTCGCTTTTAACTGTCCTCTGTCCTCCTCTGTTCTTTTTTCCACTGTGTGTGTCCCAGATCCAGTCTTTAGTCACAGACTCAGCAGGACACAAGCTTCTGGTCTTGAGTGGGCAGAGCTCAGATCACGGTGCCCTCCTCCTTCAAACTGGTGTTTTCACCTGTCACACCTTTTCACGTGTCTTTACTGATCCTGGGGTAAGTTATCTACTGTCCTTTGGTAATAATGAAACAGATAACATTTATATTTTGCATTCACAATTGCATATGTGTGCTTTAAACTGTTTACTTTGAGAGGGCAAATTTTAATTAATTTAATTAATTGACTACAAACACACGCAAAGAATGTGCAGAAATATGTGCTGTACATTTGGAAATGGAAAGTATTCAGGTCCCAACTTTCTGAACTTTCAGTTACATGAAGGATCAAAACTGCTAAAATTAAATAAAATAAATAAGTTAATCAAGAGAGATAGGAGAATGCAAGGTGGTGTCAGGGGAGAATGTAGCTAGGCGGCATTATATAGTAGTCTGTAGGATGACTTTGGACATCAAGAAGAGGAAGCGAGTGAAGGCAGAGGGAAGGGTTAAATGGTGGAACTTGAAGAAGGAAGAATGTTGTACAGAATTCAGGGAGGAGCTGAAAGTTGAGACAGTCTCTGGGCGGTAGGGAAGAGTTATCAGATGACTGGGAAAGTTCAGCTGAAGTGCTGAGGGAAACTGCCAAGAAGGTGTTTGGTGTATCCTCTGGACAGCCTGACCTCATCTGACAGGTAGACAGATGAGGACAGGCAGTAGTCTCCGTGGACTATGATGTTTGCAGATGACATTGAGATCTGTAGTGAGAGTGGGGAGAGGTGGAGGTATGCACTGGGGAGAAGAGGAATGAAAGTCAGGAGAAGCAAGACAGAATGCATGTGTGTGAATGAGAGGGAGACAGGTGGAAAGGTGAACAAAGAGTAGAGCTAGTGAAGGCATATGAGTTTAAATATTTGGGGTCAACCATCCAAAGCAACTGACAGTGCACAAGAGAGGTGAAGAAGAGAGTACCGGCAGGGTGGAGTGGGTGGAGATGAGTGTCAGGGGTGATTTGTGACTGAAGGATAGCAGCAAGAGTGAAAGGGAAGGTTTACAAGATGGTAGTGAGACCTGCCATGATGTATGGAGACAGTGGCACTGACAAAAAGGCAGAAGGCTGAGCTGGAGGTGACAGAGTTGAAGATGTTAAGATTTTCATTGGTAGTGACCAGAATGGCCAAGATTAGAAATGAGTACATCAGAGGGACAGCTCAGGTTGAGCGGTTTGGAGACAAAGTTAGAGAGGAAAGGTTGAGATGGTTTGGACATGTGCAGAGGAGAGACAGTGGATATACTGGACAAAGGATGTTGAAGATAGAGATGGACGTTATTTTAAGTTGCCTTTAATTATAGTGTATTAATTTTAGAATGTATTTGTGTGTGTATTATTTGGCCATAGCTTTTTCCCAGTTTATTTCTCCAAATGTTCATTTATTTCTTTTTACACTTGATTTCTGCTTTATGCATTATTCAAATGAGGGCTTGTCATTCAAAGTGTATCATGGTGTCACTTTTACACCTGTTTGTTGATCGATGCCAGGCTCACAGCAGAAATGGCTTTCTTTACTCAGGAGATTGTTAAAGAGCTGACGCGCTTAGCTAATCTAGCTGAAAATAGTGCTGTCAGTCAGGACTATTTACTTTTTTGTGTGGATGCTTTGACTTACTGTCTGTTTCAGTTAGCAGCATACACAAACACACTTGTTGACCCTTGTGTTTTCAATAATTTTAAGCAGGTAATCGTCTAAACGTCTCTACAACACACAAATAATACAAAATCAAATTAAAATGGAAATTTCCAATTGCCTAGTTTTATTTTCCATATTATTTCTTTATTCGGGGATAATTTTGGCAGTTTTGGTCATTCGTTTAGTTGAATTTACAATTTTTGTAATACCTTCCCCTGACATAAGAATTGTGTGTTTTTATGCATACTATCACTGACTGAGACATGTCCGGGTGTGTCTTTCCTGCAGGTCAGTGAATTGTTCGGCACATCAGCCCCCAAGCAGCAGGCTACACTTACTGTGTCCTGCCGCGGGGAGGTGGGCTGGAGCTCCCTGGGACAGCAGCAGACCCTGCGGGAGTTCTTTGAATACAAACTAAACCCTGAATCTGTTCTCCCCAAGATGGAGGGCGTCACAGAGTTCACAGAGTACATCTCTGAAACTGTTGACGTTCCTTCACCTTTTGACCTCCTGGAGCCTCCCACTTCTGGAGGCTTCTTGAAACTGTCCAAGCCATGCTGCTACATTTTTCCGGGTGGAAGAGGAGACTCTGCTCTCTTTGCTGTGAATGGCTTCAACATCTTAGTGGATGGAGGCTCTGATCGAAAGTCTTGCTTCTGGAAGCTGGTCCGTCACTTGGACCGCATCGACTCAGTTCTGCTCACACACATCGGCGCTGACAATCTCCCGGGGATCAATGGGCTTCTTCAAAGGAAGATAGCAGAACAGGAAGAGGAGCAATCACAAGGCTCCACCAACTATAGCGACTGGATGAAGAACCTGATTTCTCCTGAACTAGGTGTTGTGTTCTTCAACGTGCCAGAGAAGCTTCGTATGCCAGAATCTAATCTTAAAGTAAAACGCAGCATTGAAGAGGCCTCACTTACTTTACAGTACCTTAACAAACTTGGTATTAAGCCGGAGCCTCTCTTTCGAGTGGTCAGCAACACTATTGAGCCCATTACACTTTTCCACAAGATGGGAGTGGGCAGGTTAGACATGTACATTCTCAATCCTGTCAAAGACAGTAAAGAGATGCAATTTTTAATGCAGAAGTGGGCTGGCAACAGCAAGGCCAAAACTGGCATTGTGCTGCCCAATGGGAAAGAAGGAGAAATATCTGTGCCCTACCTGACATCAGTCACAGCCTTAGTTGTCTGGCTCCCTGCCAACCCTACAGAAAAGATTGTCAGAGTGCTGTTCCCCGGGAATGCACCACAAAACAAGATCCTAGAGGGCCTAGAAAAATTAAAGCACCTTGACTTCTTGCGCTATCCTGTAGCCACACAAAAAGACATTGCCTCAGGAGCTTCTCCCTCTGTTATAAAACAAACCAAGTTAAAACAAAGAACAGATAGCAAAGAGAGTCTGAAATCCTCTCCCAAGACCACTGCAAAAGCCCCAAAGAAAGAAACTGAAGGGCAGGATGATGTGTCAGCCACCACAGAGGCAAAGAGTGACTCTGTGAAGGAAAATATATCAGAGAAAAAAGAGGAGAAAAAGCCTACCAAGACTATAAAATCTAAAACTGAAGTGCCAGAGAAGAAAAAACTCATGAAAGAAAAATCATTAAAAAAACATTCCAAGGAAAGAGTGTCAAAAATGGATGAGAAAAAGGACAAGGAAAAGAAGGAGATCAAGAAAGTCAAGAAGGATGACTCTGCCAAAAAAGACGACAAGAAAGATGCAAAGTTCAAGGAGGACAAGAAGAAGGACACATCCAAACCTGAGCTGAGAAAAATGACTAAGCCTGACCTGAAACCACTTACACCAGAGGTAAGGAAGACATTACATAAAGCTAAAGTGTCAAGTAAAGCCAAAACTGGGAAAAGCAAAACAGCAAAGGCTGAACCGGCAAAACCAGAGGAACCCAAACCTGAAGTTATTCAGCCGGAACCGATTGAAAATGGAGCTGTTGAGGGAGCATCTGTTCCCTCCACACCTGAAGACCTCACCAAGGATTTTGAAGAACTGGAAAAGACTGAAGTTAAAGCTGTTTCAGCAGAGCCAGCAGACAGTAATAAGGTTTCTTCTGAGCCACAAGCAGAAAAAGAAGAGAAGAGCAAAGAACAAGAAGAAGTGTCTGAAATCCCACCTGGAACAAAGTCCCCTGAAAAGGAAGCACCAGCTACAGAAGTAAAAGTTGAAGCTAAAGACAAAGACAAAGAAACGACTCAGGAGAGAGAAATGGAAGAAGCTCAAAAGTTTGAAGATGAGGGAGCACAAACTCAGGATGAGGATGAGGAAGAAGAGGAAGAGGCTCCAGCTGCTGAAAAGAAAGTACAGGAAGAGGAGGAAGAAGACATGGGAATAGGTGAAGAGGAAGATGAATCAAAATGGAAGGAGGCAAAAGATGATGCGTTTGATAGAAAACACGAGATAGAGGAAATGGAGAAGTCAGAAAATCTCTCAGCCAAGGTTGTGACAAAAGAGGAACTACAAATTACTCCATCCAAGGATGAGAAAGGGGAAGAAGAAGAGAAGGAGGCAGTGGAGAAAGCTGAATTGGAGGAGGTAGAAGATTTAGATGTAATAGCTGATGAAGAGATCAAACCTGAACTTGTGGTTGAAAGCAAAGCCACAGAAATTCTGACTGGAGCCAAAGTGGAAGAAGATGAAGAGGAGGAAGGCTACCTGTCACATGTTGGAGGGGCTACTGCTCCCATAACCTCAGTAGCTCAAGGTGCTGCTGCAGCTGAACCCATGTCCTACATCCAAGATGAAACTATTCCCGGCTACTCTGAAACAGAACAGACCATCTCTGATGAGGAGATTCATGAGGAGGCAGAGGAGAGAATACCACACCTTCAGTATGATGTTGGCGACTACGATATCTCTGTTCCAGATCAGACGGGCTCATTTGTAAACATCCATGGCATGAGGGAGATGCAAGCTGCAGCCATAACAGAGAAAGGTTTTATTCCAGGTGTGCAAGAGCAAGTATCTGTGTTCACCAACATCATCACTGCTCCTCTGGCAGAAGAAGAGCATGTATCTTCTGCAACATCCATCACAGAGTATGACAAAATATCCTCCTTTCCTACATCTATCGCTGAAGATCAGTCAGCGGCATCTGTCGCAGCACCTCCAGCTGAGGAGCCACCTAAAACTCAGATTCCCCTGTCAACCCCATCTGACTCTACTCAAGGCAAAGAGCAGCCACTTTCTGCAGGAACTCTTTCACCGCCTTCCTTAGAAGATGACAAACAGTCCAAGTCTCCATCTGATGATCTACAGCTTCCTGTTACAGAAGTACAGACAGCAGCTAAGGTTGCAGATACTCAGGAAGAGGAGGAGGAACAAGAAGAGGAGGAGGAGGAGGACCAAACTCCTAATGTTGACATTTCACTTGAAAAACTCCAAGAGGGCTATGCTTCATCCCAAATGTTACAGGGTAAAGAGAAAGACATTGAAAAGCTTGCTAGCTCAGGGTCACCTGAAAAGTCTCTACAAGACATCAAACACGACCATCTACCAGTTGAAGAAGAAAATATTGACGCAGTTACACCTAAAGATATTTCATCCGTTGTGCCTACTAGACCTTTTGGATCTGACTCAGTAACTTCAGAGAGTGAAGAGCGTTGCTTCAGTCCAGATGATATCACTGTGAAAATGGCCTCACCTCCACAGTCTGGACCCTCAAGTGCAGCTCACTCTCCACTTCGTCAATCACCAGTGGAAGACAAGATAAAGGTCTTCCCTGATTTGGAGCTACAAAAGCAGGAGGAATTTGGTGATATAGTGACCACAGCTGAGGACAAAACTAGACAGAAAGATGATGCAGAAACTGAGACACAGGAAGATGTTGACAGACAAAAAGGAGATCAACATGAAGCAGAAACTGCAAAATCTTTGGACAAATCATTTGAAAAAGACATGAAAGAGCCTCCAGTGATGAAAGAGGCAGAGAAAGACACTTCATCAGTGCCAAAAGATGAAGGAAAACAGACAGAAACATTACCTGTTGTTGCTACATCTGTAACAGATGCACAACTACCAGTTTCAGGGCGGGATTCCCTCACCTCACCTGGACTGGACTCTGATGAAAGGTTCAAAGAGAAAGAACCTAAAGTGCCTGAGCCAGGTAAATTTCCAGAGAGGGAGAGTCGTTTCCTAGATGATGATGATGATAACAAGAAAGATGATGACGATCATGATGATAAACCTGCAGTTAAAACCATCAAGGCGGAACAGGAGATAGAAAAGGACGATACTTTAGATGCCAAACAAGTCAAGGAAGAACAGAAACAGGAATCTGTCATCCAGGAAGACATTTCTGCCGTTAAGTCCATCACAGATGAGGCAGTAAAAGATGATACTTCTGATATTAAACCTGTTGAAGAGGAAATTGCTAAGGACACAGTCACTGTTGATAGAGCCATTAAAGATGAACACAAAGAGCCAGAAAAAGATTACACTCAAATGGTCAAAGACGCAGACATGGAAATTGGTACTTCTGAGGACAAACAAGGAAAAAATGAACAGAAGCAGAAAGATGAAACACAAAAAGATGATTTTGACCTCAAAACCACAGGTGAGGTTAAGGAGACAGAGGTTAAAAAGGAAGATGGGTCTGGTAGTAAGATTTTAATGGAGGAGAAGAAAGAGACAGAAAAGAGTGATACCTTTGATATTAGCATTTTAAAGATTGAAGAAAAAGAAGTCAACGAGGTCCACCTTTCAGAAATCAAGCCTGACAAGGAAGACATGGTGAAAGAGGCAAAGAAAGAAGATCTCTCTTTCATGGAGCCTACTCAAGATAAGAAAGAGGAGGCTGAAACATTTGACACCAAAGCTATCGAAGATAGGAAAGAGGAAAAAGAGATGGAAAAGATTGATGCTTCTGCTACCAAGCCCTTTACTGTTGAGCAGAAGGAGGCGGAAAAAGAGATTTGTGATGTTACTGTTACTAAAGTCAGCAAAGAAGAAGAAAGTATTAGTCATAAAGATGAATCAGCCGTTACCATAAAAGAAGAAACGGGGCAAGAGATTAGTATGGATATTACACTAACCACCAGCCTCGCCAAGTTAGAGGAAAAGGGTGCAACAGTGAGTAAAGATGACTCTGTGCCCAAACCAGCCACAGAAGAGCTTGAAAAGGAGAAAAAAGAAAGTAAAGAAGAGAGTGCTGACACTGAATCCTCCAAGGAACTGGCTAAAGATACATCAACAAACAAGGACGATGCTTACATCTTCACACCCACTATAGAAGACAAGAAGAAGGAAGACATATGTAAAGGTGAGACTCATGCTGCTATTAAATCTACTTTGGCAGAGGAAAAAGATAAACTGACAAGTACAGATGAAATTTCTGCTGTTAAACCAGCAGATGGAAAAGAAAAGCAACAAGAGGAACGTAACGATGCGGCTGCCATTAAACTCACCGAGATGGAAGACGAGCATGTAATCGTAACTAAAGACGATAGTTTCTCTGCTACACCAGCCAAAACAGAAGCAAAGGAAACACTTCAGACCACCAAACCAGTTGTAGAAGAAGAAAAGGAACAAGTGGCAAGTAAAGATGTAGCTTCTGCTGTCAGACCAGCTAAGATGGAGGAAGATGTAATGATGGACAAAGACATTCCTCTTGTCAAAACAAGCACAGAGCACATTGTCACAGCGCAAGACGAAAAAGACAAAGAAGTCAGTAAAGATATTTGTGCTGTTGAATCAACCATAGAAGAAGAAAAAAAGGAAATGATACATGAGGAGGAAATGCTCACTGTCAAACTGTCCAAGGAAGAAGAGACAAAACAGGATCATAGTGTTGCTATCAAAACCATCAAAGAAGAAGAAAAAGATACAGACACTATTAAAGATGTAATTTCTGATACAAAACCCTCCATAGTGGAGGAAAGCAAAGACACAACTGGTGTTAAGTCCCTCTCAGACGAGGAGAAGGATGAACTAAGAGATGTTCCATCAGATGTAAAAGTCATCCAGGAAGAGGCAAAAGAAATACCAAAGGCGGAAACTGATGAAGAAATTAAAAAAGAGGATGATAAGATTATTTCTGAAGATGTATCCATTGACGAGCAGAAGCAAAAGGACATTGATGATACTTATGTTAAAACCACTGAGGTTGACAAAGATGTAGAAAAAACTGACATTTCTGACAAACAAAAAGTAAAGCAGGAGCCTAAAGAGCAGGAGAAGGCTGATACTGATGACCACAAACCCATTTTGGAGGAACTGAAGGATAAAGAAACTGTTAAGGGTGATGTGACAAAAGAAAAAGAAGCAGACACAACTGTAGAGCAACCCATGGATGCAAAAAAGCCAGAGCCATCTAAAGTTGAAACCATCGAGGAGGAAACAAAAGACACGGTGAAACATCCCATTTGTGAAGCAGAATCTATCAAAGAGGAGCCAGAGAAGGAGGTGTACATGCCAACAATTTCTAAAGAAGAGAAAAAAGAGAAAGATGATTTCCCTTTTGAGTCTGAATCTAGGAAGGATGACAAAAAAGTGGAAGATCTTCCACAGGCTCAGACCTTGGATGAGGAAAAGACTAAAAAGGATTATATTTTTGATGATAGTGATAAGCATGAAGAAACCTCTGATAAGCTTCCTGAAGCAGATAAAAAGAAGGATATTTTTGGCACTGCATCAGTAGAAAAGCAGCCAGACTCTTCCATAACAACATCAGTGAAAGATGACATTTGTAAATCTCCTGACCAAATCCTGGAGGAGAAAAAAGAAAAAGACAAGGAATCAGAGGTCATTATTAGTCTTGAAGACAAGATGGAAAAAGAAAAAGATGATGCACATGTTGCTGAAGTGAGCAAAGAACAGAAAATGGAAAAAGAACAAGAAAAAGAATACACCTATGAGACCGAAGACATCAAAGAAGAAAAGAAAAAAACAGCAGAGGATGAAAAGGTGATTAAAGAAGGAGATTCTGTCAGCACAAAGACAAATGAGATCTCAGAGAAGGAAAAACAAGACACCTCTGATGCAGACCATACCAAAGAGGAGAAATGGGAGAAAGAGGAATTACAGGAAAAGGACCTGGACAAAACCATTAAGCAACCTGCACAGGTGCTACCTGGAGAAGAAGTGTTGGCATCCAAGTCAGATTACAAACCTGCATTTGTGGTTCAGTCCTCTGATGAAGACAGAGAAGATGAAGAGGATGAAGACATTTGTATGGGAGGAGCAGGTTCCAGACCTTTGTCAGTGGAGCCTAGAAAATCTGACCATGACATCTCTTCTGCAGGTTTGCCTTTAATGCAAACTCTACAGACAAGTGACCAAACAAAACCACCTACATCTCAACAGCCCACAGTAATTATACCTACACTTACAATGCAGGAGCCCTCTATGGATGAAGACTTCAAAGAGTTTGGGAAAGAAGAATCCATGCTTTTCCTAGAAACAGACAAAAATATTGCAAAAACAGAAACTAAACCTGCACCACTTGCCAAACCAGAGCCATCCTTTGATATTCCCACATCAAAGGAGACAACCTCTGCCAAAGCAGAACCAGTGTCAGACTCATCTGAGAAGAAGCCTGTGCTGTCAACAGTATCAAGCACTGATAGCCAACCCATGAGCTGCACACTTTCGAGTATTGAAAGCCAATCTAGCGTGGAGGAAATGCCACAACAAGAGAAACAGATACCACCTGAGATGAGCTCAGGAGTTGGTGCTGCAGAGAAGACAAAGCCAGATGATAAGCCAGTAAAGGAAACAGAGAGGGAGATGGAAGGAGAACGAGAGGTGGCTTCTCCGGGATTATCACAACCTTGTTCATATTTTATGTTGGACAAAGATTCTGAAGATGTCAGACGCACTGCTGACACAGCAAAAATGGAAAGTGAAAAAATGAGCACAGAGGAGACTGTCAGTGGAAACCTTGAAGATGAGAAGCAAACCTTTGGTGCATCCAAGTATGATCCATATGAAAAACCTATTCCAAGAGATCATGATTTGGACTCACGAGAAGGCATTGAGGTTTCTCTTGGTTTTGATCATGCTTCTGACATTTGCATTGACGATAACAGAAGATCAAGCCAGGCAGAGGCTGGAGGAGCCATGTTCCTTTTGGATGATCAGTACAAAGAAGAGCCTCTGTCATTCAGTAGAGTTGACTACAGCCCAGTTTCCCTCACGGAGAGTGAAAGAAGCAGCCACCACAGTCAAAGTGCCTCTCCTAAATATGAAGACCGTGAGAAAGGCCAAGAGGAAGAGAGTGAGAGAGAAGAAAGAGCAGACACACCATGTGTTGACAAAAGCTTTTCATCTATAGAGGTACAAGACAACAAAATGTCCCAAGCTGCTGAGTCTTATTCTTTCAGTCCAAAAGAAGACAAACCAGAGAAGTCAGAGAAAGAGAAAGATGAGATAAAGGAAGGTGCTGCAACAGCCTTTCAAACACAGGCACCAGTGGAAAGGGATTTAGATTCCAGTAGTGCTGCTATTCAATCAGCAGGCATAAGACAAGAAATACCCTCTCCCTCATGGAGCCAGCCAGATCTTGGTGCCCAAGCTTCAGGTACTACTTCAGCTTTTGGAGAATTCAGAGAGAAGGAAGCAACAGAAAAAGAAAAATCTGCAGAGTCACTCAGAGACAAAATGGACTCCTGTGACCATAAAAGAGAGGGATCTCCATCTGGTCGGTACTCGCCTGCAGAAAAAGACATTTTACCACAACAACCATCAGTGTTAGAGAGCGAGGAGGTGTCAAGTGATTCAAGGAGTGCCTCTTCAGCCACATTTATAGGACATGAAATAGATGATAATGTTTTGGCTTCCGATTATAGTGAAATTAGCAGCTCTGCTACATCTAAATCCTTAAGCTATGCTGAAGGAAAAGAGAGCCTGATAGACAAAAGGTTACTGGTAGAGGGGGAAGATTTTAACGTTGATGATGACGAAGAAGAAGATGAGGATGAGGAGGAGGAGGAAGAAGAGGAGGAGTCAAGTGATGTAGATATGGAAAAGGGTGCCAGAGAACAGTCTGAGAAGGAAATGTGCAGACGTGGCTCTGATGACATTGCTGGGTTAGCAGAGGTAGAGGACTCAAATAAAAAGTCTCAGTTCCCTGATTCAAGCAAAGAGGAGGCTGTCTGTAAACCAACACCTGATGATGCCTCAGCTTTTAAAGCAACAGATAAAGATGTGCAGGATGTAAGTAAAAAAGCACCTGAAACAAAACCGCTCAAAGAGGAGGACACTGTTAGTGATACAACCACATCCAAACCTCCTGAAACTACAAGTAAAGATGAAGGTGGAGCAATTCCATCAACAGACGCATGCATGCAGAAAATGGATGAAAGCTCTGTTGTTGCACCAGTTACCCCAAAACATACTGAAGTAACAAAAGTAGAGGACACTGACAAAAAGCATTTGTCTCCTGAACCATCCACAAAGAGGAGGTTGTCATCAGCAGAGGGTGTTTCTTCATCTGATGTACTAGAATCAAAAAAAGGAGATGAAGATAAAGGGTCTCCATCATCAGGGTCAAGTTTTTTGACAGAGGAAACCGATCACCCGACATCTACAAGTAGCTTAACTGGCAGCTCTTTGGCAACAGACCAAACTGTGTCCATGTCAAAGCCTACATCTAGTCCCTCCTCACCACTAACAGGCAGCTATGCTGATATTGGACAAAGTAGATCTGTGGGTTATCCTGAGAGTTACTACAGTGAAGAGAGTCAAGTAGGATTGAAGGATGACAGGAAAGACACTCTTGTGCTCTCAGATGCCTCTCAGCTATCCCAGCTAAGTGAGGATAAGTATTTCAGCCAAAGAGATGTCCAAGAAGGAAGTCAAGATGTGAGGCTGACCTCTGATATCACAGCAAAACATGAGGAGACTACCTCATCACCTTGCACATACACAAGCTTAACATACTCTGCTTCAACACACTCCTCAACATCTTACAGTTACTCATATTCAGGTTCTACCCATCTGACCCAAAAGTTGGGAGACAAAGATGAACCTTATAAAGTATCAAGCTCTGAAATATCTTTGGCCAAAGAGGAACCATCATTCACGGCAGCATCTACAAGTTCCTGCTTTGGAGGCTTTCAGAGAGATGAGTATATGGAGGTGATGACGAAACCTGAAACAAAAGAGGCTGTGTCCAGTCAGTTTGAAGAGACCAAACCATCATCTCCAGGCTTGTCTACCACTGCCAAGGAGCCCAAGGATCAAAGTGGTTCCACAGAAACAGACACAAAATCAACTCCTGACAGCTTTCATATGCTAGAACCCATGTTAAAAGCATCCACCACAGCACCAACTTTACAAAGTACAGAAGAAATAAAGGAGAGTTCATCCACATCAGAGGCATGCTTTGATGTCTCTCCCCTCCAAAGGGCTGACTCTTCTCACAAACAGTCCCAAGACAAGGAGCCTGATACTCTTGAAATGGAGGACGGCACCCTACCATGTCGTATTGAATGTCAAAAAATCCAAGTAGCTGAACAAAAACAGACTTTTTCATCAATAACCGAATCATGTGTTGTACAGAGTACCACACCCTCTGAAGAAACAAAGACAGTCACCATTACCTCTACAACTGTTGTGTCTAAACCTGATGCAGCGGTGGAAACAACTCAGACAGCCTCGGTCACTCCAGTGAGTGATACTGACACTACCAAAACCTCATGTGCCATAACAGACCTGACCAAATCAGAAGAGGTTAAAGAGAAAACACCACAGGTGAAAGAAGAAAAGACAGCTGGAGCTACTGCACCACTGAAGGAAGAAGCCAAGATGTCAGAAAAAGAAACAAGTGAAAAAGATGAAAAGGCAGACACACTGAAAGACTCTGAAGCCAAACAGGTAATAGAAGAAAAAAAACTGGATGAAAAGAGCAGTAAAGACATCACAGAGGAGAAAAAAGTAACTTCTGAACCCAAACTGAGCGAAAAGGTAGAAGATGGGAAACAAGGAAAGGCTGAAACGATGGAGGAGAAAAGCTTATTGGAGAAGCCACCTGAGAGATTAGAGGTAAGGAGAAAGAGCAGTATATCCGATTGGGAGCTACTACAAAGGCCTGATGACTTCCCAAGTGCCCCCCCTCCAGGTTATGGTGATGATGATGAGGAAGGAATGGAATGGATGGCCAGTGCCCACAGTACCACAAAAGATACTTACCACACAGAAACATCTAGCAAAGAAGATATAAAGACTGATCGCCCTTCAGACTTGAACACTGGAGCAACTTCCTCCTCTGCATCCCCACCAGGCTACTCCTCGTGTGAATATAAACATCGCAAAGGTGAACTTTCTCCATCCTTCATCAACCCCAGCCCTCATCAGCTTTCCAGTGATGAGGGTGAGGAAGATGGTGGCAGTGGCCACTCCCAGGAAGGGGGTGAGGACGATCAAGAGCAGCATTCTGTGAAAAGGAGGTCGCACAAGCAGAGGCGCCACCACACTCAGAGTCACCATGGAGATACCGGACAACACCAGCTGCCTGGCGCAATGTCATCTGGTTTGGCTGTGACTTTAGCTGGCGAGGAAACACCACCAACATCAATGAGTGAGTCATTACCTTCACAGTCTGACTCTGACGTCCCTCCAGAAACTGAGGAGTGTCCATCGATAACGGCAGAGGGAAATCTTGACTCAGACGAAGATGCTGAGCATCTGCCGGTGGACAAATTATCTGGAGCAGGTGGCGGCCACCATCCTCCATCACCACGGTCATCTCAGAAGACTCACGATCCCCTTCCTACACCGATGAAGGACCCTCTACCCCACCCTCCTCACCCAGATGTGTGCATGGTGGATCCAGAGGCTCTTCTCAATGATCACAGCAGTACAGAGAAAATTCTCAAGAAGGAGCACAAGACCACCAAGGGCCTGAGAAAGGGGAAACCCAAGTCAGCCTCTCCTGCTCGAAAGGGGGAAGTCAGGAAGAGGTCTTCTACTCCAGTGAAACAGTCTAAGGACTCTGCCTCACCTCGATCAGCCTCCCTCAGGAGGAAGGACACTGAGAGAAGCTCCAGGCTGATCAAAATGTCTGAAACCCATGGTTCAAGAAGTGAGATCCTCAACCCTGGGAAAGGCTTGGTCAATGGCATCAAGAGCAGTTCAGGTGAGGTTAATTATTCACATTGTGTAACACAACTTAAATAAACCTTCAGAATAATTGATGGTCAAGCTGTGTTCACACCAAATTAAATCAGAACAACTGCATTTATTATCATAACTGTCCCTGAATGATTGATCTTCACTTTGCAGAGTAATACATATTCAGAGTTCAAAGATCTTGAAGGAGCTCTTTAAGAACTTTGCACACTTATTGCTGCCATAGACTAGATATAAAAGACAGACATAGCTAATGGCTCTGAAAAGTGAAGCCGGTGCAGAGGTTCCTTAAACCTGCATTCTTTCTAATGGCAACTCCTCTCTATGACTGTATTGACTATATTGACTATATTGCTCTAGGACCTCAGTAGACTTTCTTGATGAGTTTATGGTCTTGACCACTAGTGTCAGGTCATATTAAATCAAACATAAAGTTCATTTTTTCATTTTGTGTGCCCTCATTAGAGTCAAAAAGGATGATGAAGCAGGGTAAGCTTTACCCTGTGATTCACAAATTGTTAGTCAGTGAGCGCGCAGTGTCAGATCTGTCCTACACCTGTAACATCTGGTTTCAAAAAGCTGAGGTGGCAATGGCAGAAACACTCAACTTGAGGCTTCACAGCAGAACTTCATTAACAAATGATTGGCTATGTTTGTCTTTGATATAAAGTCTATGAATGCTGCACACAAAACAGTGACATCAAAGTTGATTGCACATCATAACTGCAACAATAGAATTCTTAAATAACTCATTACTTACAAAAATTTACAAAAAGAAAAATCCATTCAGGTGGTATCTTCTCATTTTCGGGTCCCAGTTGGATCACATTTGGAATCCAAATAAAATATTTTGTAGTGGATTTTTTCAATAATAAAAATGAAGTCAGTTGTTAAAATCATAGATCAAGTGAATTTCAGACAGACAGAAAATGCTGTGTTTGTGGATTCAAATCTCATTCTTCAATCTCAAAGCTCTCAGCTGAAACACAGTTAACATATAAAAATGAATATATTCTGTTTGCTTATATGTGTGCATGAGACTGGTTAACTGGTGATTTTTCTTTCATTTGTTTGTGAATAGTTACTCTAATCTTGATCATGTCAGAGGAATAATGATGGAAATGATTGAGGTCAGTGGAAACTATGTGGTTAGGTGCAGGCAAACATTTAACAGCAAAACAAGGGTAAGGAAACAGGAGTTTATTAGAGTGATAGAAATGCAGTACACAGTTGTTAGGTTGCAATGACACTTTGCAGTCATATTTTGCAAAATAATTTCCTCATATGAATAAATAAATTAGATAATTTTTTATTTGAAGAAAGAGCTTATTTGCAGCTGCAGTGCACTTCCAGTATTAAAGGCATTTTTATTAATTGAATTCTTGTTTTGTATCCTTGATTACTTTCAGGTAATAACTCCCAGAAAACCAGTTCGACTGTCCCCCCTGGACCACCTGTCTATGTTGACCTGGCCTATGTGCCCAACCACTGCAGTGCCAAGAACGTGGACCAGGAATTCTTCAAGAGAGTGCGGGCTGCATACTACGTTGTGAGTGGGAATGACCCAGGTAGTGGAGAGCCTAGCCGTGGAGTCCTGGATGCCCTGCTGGAAGGCAAAGCTCAGTGGGGCTCCAATTTACAGGTATTTACTCCCTCTCTGACTCTGCCTCAGCCTCTTATTGTCTTCTGTTATTTCTTCAAATTTGTATGACCATAGAATCCGTACTCTATACATATATGTGTACCATACACTCACTACTTTAGGAAACTTGATGATAAATCAGCACTTTCTTGTTAGAGAAGCAGGTAGGGAATTGTAAGGTTTACTGAGCTAAAAAGTGTCATAATTAGGCTGTTGACTTCACATGACCTAGTGGATGTCCTACAGCAGCAAGTATAGCAAGAATCCGCATTCCTGTCTCTAAAAAAAAAGACAAATAAAGCTCAAATGAGCACACCTATGATCATCCTTTCCTACTCCTTTTTTAAATTCTTAGACTCTACTATAGTAGCTTTGCATGATTCAGAGTTCAAAATAAACCTTATTTATCTCACACTGGTCCTTGGTACAGCCCCTTGATTAACCCACTGTCTGAAAAAAGCTGCTTTAGCTCCTCGTAAACAGAAAAATTGAACGGCAGGTGGGTGGGGCTTAGGTGCTCTCATCCAAAGCCGTGTGCAGCATGTATCAAACATGGATGTAGCTTCCAGGTCGGAAAAATTAGGCCAATGCTGAAGTGCCTAAAAATGTGCATTCTATCTGAAGGCCACCAGATGGCGATAGCTGTGGTTTCAAAAACACTTCCTGTCTTATAGAAGTCTATGGGACAACGGCTTTCTGAGTTTATGGGTTCAGTCACTTGTTTTGGGTCATACTGAATAAAAAATTAACTGTGTTTTGTAAATCTTGGTCATACCATGTTTCAAAATGGAGTATGGAACTGGTATGAAACCGCATGCTCATTAGCTAATGAACTGTCATTAACCAATGAGCATGGTTTCACAGTCAGTCCTACCCTTCCTTGTCACATCTGTCTTTTTGCAACCAAGATGGCGACAGCAGAAACACTCATCAAGGCTTCAAAACAGGACCAATGGGTGATGTCACGATAGCCATGTCCATCTTTTCTACCATCTATGGTGTGCACTACATGACCATGTTAAGGTTGCTGAGCATTTAGAGAAATCTGAAGCCTGAGCTTTTGGCTCACAAGGATTATGTACTAAACATATTTAATAAAACACACACACACACACTCAGCAACAGAGCTGTTTCAAAATAACTGCACCTTGACGACCAAGAAATTCTACTAAAGGTTTCCACAGTGTTTCAAATTCTCCTGCTCTTCCTCTTGTTATGTAAGTCAGTCTTTCCATCACAATGCCATGTAATTTCTTTCAACCATGCATGTATTGAAGGTATATTCAGTTTTCGCCAATATAAAGCTATCATCCCTACATGGCATTGCTGAAGTCCAAAATCAATTAAGACTGTCTGTTTTGAGGGAACAGGAAAAATTTGGGGGTATACCCAATACACACATTTTTTGCCTGATAAGGAATCTCTACATTTACAATGTCTGATATAATTTGAACAACTGCTGGATAGTATGATTATTGGGTTTTTAAGCATGTGCTTTCACGCTCCTTTTGATATTTTCTTGAACATCCTCTCTCCATGCTTCTAACCTGTCAGTAGTGAAATCACCCTCATTCAACAGTAAGGGTGTATAAAATAAAGAAATCTGTTTCTTTCCATTCAAGTTGTGAACAGTAAGATCCTCAAGATGGGATAGTTGTGGCTCAGATGGTACATGCCTGTATTTTGATGATATGAAATATTTCAGTTGCACATGCTTGAAAAATGTTTTTTTGAAGAATGTCATATACCTGACATAACTGGTTAAATCAGATGGTTACCATCCACATACAAGTCTCCTATTTTTTGCACAACTTTTCTCACCCAAATTCTGAAGCCACCATCTGTCCTCCCAGCTCTAAAAAATGCATTATCCCATATGGGGGAGAAGAGTGATATGGAGGGAGTATCTTTAACATGCTGATGTGGTTTGTACAACATGTCTATAATATTTCTATAGAAAGGGTTTCCTGTTGTTCTTTTTAATGTTTCAGGGTCTGCAGAATATAAAAACGGTTTTAGAGGAAGATTTGGTACAGACATCTGCTCAATTTTCATACAGGCATGAGGAGACTCAGTTGAAAAATAAAACATTGCAGAGTATAACTGAGTGGACCAGTAGTAGCACTTCAGGTTTGGAAGCTGTCTTATCGCTACAGCCAGGGGCTCTATGGCAAGTATGAACAGCATCGGTGATAAAGGACATCTCTGGCAGGTAGATATCTCTAGAGAGAATGGTTTGGAGACTATTTACTGTTAGTTAAAACACTAGCCGTTGGATTTGTATGCAAAATCTGAATCCAAAGTCTCCTATCTGAATCTCCTATTCCATTCTGAATCTAAAGTCTCCTCCAAATCAAGGCCAAATCAGTTTGTCTCACTCCCTTCCTGCCATCTCCCCTCTCATTTCCTTTTGTTATGTCTCTGTTAGGTGACTCTGATCCCGACCCACGATACAGAGGTGACGCGGGAATGGTATCAGCAGACCCACGAGAGGCAGCAGGACTTGAACATCATGGTTCTGGCCTCCAGCAGCACCGTAGTCATGCAGGATGAGTCCTTTCCCGCCTGCAAGATCGAGTTCTGAGCTTCATGGGCACCACTCTGATATCCCCGCCGTTAACACCCCTTCCTCCTCATCATCTGAAGTTAGAGCGAGAGTGAACAGTACTCTCCTTCTTCAAAGCTTCTCATTCTCTCATGGTACCAGTCTCAAACCCATTTGCTGCAGCCCTCAATACACTAGATTCTGTTAGTCAAAATTCTGGGTATATGCTTTGTGATAGTGGGGCTATCTCGCAAATAATACTGTACTTTTATATTTGTTTTCTTCTGTGAGTTAAATGTCTGCCCTAACACGTTTCTTATACAAGCACTAGCAATTGTGGAATAAATTCAAATCATTTTCAAAAACATAATTACACCTGACAGATAAACAGAATTAACCAACAAAGGAATAATGCCACAGTTAAAATCAAGATTAGTCATGTGTAGCTCTTACAGAGGTGGCTCAAATTGCATTTCAAATTTAGTACTCCCAAGTGGCCAAAACTAGTGCCAAAACACTACTGAACCAGGAATTCTCATTAACCCGCTTCTCCAAAATGGGGTCTAAACTAATCAGTGATCAATTATTTGTTTAGATTGTATGCACAGTGTTTTTATAAGACTAAAGAAGCTTTTGTTTCTTAATCTGAACCTCTTTTCCATCGGCATACACAACAAAACGCATCCTTTACAATTCAGCTCACGCTACAGTAGTGTTTTGATTAACTCAATAATGACATAAATTGATGTTATATAACAAAAAAAAAGTTCCTTCTTGTCATTTGTGGTGAAGTTTTAGGAGGTGCCTGAAAAACTCTTTCTTCTTCTGGCTCTCACAGCTTAGCTGGTGCATGTTGCTTGCGTTTTAGCTCGGACTCTTCCAGAGAGAACTGCATAGGGTTAAACCTTTCTTTAGCCAGCCTTCAAGTGTGAAATGCAGTATAGTGTGGATAGACTACTACACTGTTTGGCTGTCTATGCTCAAGTGATTTCAATAGGCGCCAGGCAAAGGGATGATATTTCTACACTAATCATATCTCTGCTGGGTGTTCTTCTTTAAGTCTTTATCACAGTCTTTGTTGGTTGTATGTACTCCAGTATACATATAAGGTAAATGTTTCATATCAACAGAGAGTTTATGTTAAATAAATGATATATTTTGTGATGATTTGATCCTGAGGCAAATGCAGCGTTTTAAGTGAGAAGGTTTAATTCTTGTCATTTCCTCCTGTTCAGCTACAATGTACCGTCTCTGTTAATATCACAAAGGGATGGGAAAGTAAAAACAAAAAAAAAAAAATCAAGCAGTGACCTGTGGCAAATGTAGCAATGCTCACCTGCTTGTCCCTTTAGAGGCAATGATATGCCAGTGGGAACTGCAATATTTCTGTTTATTAAGGGGGTTACTTTTCAAGACAAAAAAGTGTGTTACAGGAGGCTTCTTTCATGTGCCTTTAGAGTGTGGTTTTGGAGAGAGGAGGATGTTTTAAGGACATGTCAGCCATTTTGAATCAGAGTCAGAAACCAGGGTAAAAAAAAAAAAAAAAATCTCAAAGAAACCAAGTATACAACTTTAAAACTGAGGACCAATCACTTCATACACAAGTTGCAAACTGCACTGCGAAATAGTACTCTCCCACTGCTCAAACTTTGGAACTGTATAATTCAATCAAGCATTAATTCCACATGTTGAAATACTACTTTCAAACCAATATGAATGTCTGAGAGCAAAGTATTGCACCAAATAGGAATGCACTTTTCTGAGGTGGGAGGGAGGCGCTGTTTGAAGTCGGGTTTTGTGTTTGTAGTCAAAGCACAGAGAGTTTGTGTAGTAGCAGAAAAGAACTTTTCATTAATACAAATAAAACTATGTACAGGACGTTCCTCCAGACTGAGCTTGCTGATAGCGAGGGACAAGATCAACGTGAAGCAATTACCTGATAGTAATCCCACAGTAATATATATTGAATGAGCATGAATGTGGCGATTATGGTCACAGATATACAGTAGGAATGTTTTAGAAGTAGTTTTATGTATGCTTGAGTATACAATACACTCTGAGTAGCTGTTTTTATATTGCGGCATGGTTTGGTTTTGTAGGCAAGTGAGTTTTCTGTGAGTTCACTGTGAAAGGTCTTTCTGCTTGTTTACAGCCAGACTTGAAAGCAGCTCATATTCACATTAGGCCATGTTTCATTTCCTAATTTATATGCAGATTTTTAGAGATTCACGATGAAATCGCAATTTTTGATTTGAACTTGTGATGCAAAGCAAATCCAATTCTGATTTAGTTTTCTTCAGATTTAGTTTTTCTTTCAATAAGAAATAAAGAAAAAAAGATTGTTCATTTTATGCTTTTTATTTTTGTTCAGTTTTTTTGTAGACTGATTTAAAGCTAAACAGAGAGCCAGGCTGGACGATGCATGTGTTGATTTCCAGAAAGTACTTTTTTTTTTTTTTACGATGTTGCTATTAAAAGCTTGCACAGCTAAACTTTAGTCAGTCCTTTACCTCAATTGGATTCAATACATGGAACAAACTAAACTGAAGGCTAGACTATGTCGTTACCTCGTGCTAGCCCGGGACCAGTGCCAATTTCTTGCTGCTCATAACACTCATTACTTTATACCTCATCTTCCAATGCCGCTGTGTTCTGCTTGATCTCCTTTACTTTTAAATCAAAGATGGCTGACTCACATGGTTGCCACTGAATGTTGTTTTCCTTTTCTTTCCATCATAACCCTTGTCCATTATGCACTGTGCAAGCCTTGATATGCATCCCATGCTTGTATTGTTTCAGAGGCAGACATAGCTTCTGTTTTTTTTTTTTTTTTTTTTTTTTTTTTTTGGGGGGGGATTTTTTTTTTTTGTTTTGGGTTTTTTTTTTAAATGCAGGGAA
>VUQS01016824.1:34740-47611 GCA_015108495.1 Heterochromis multidens | reverse complement strand
ACCATGTCCCCCCCCCCCCCCCCCCCCCCCCAAAAAAAAGAAAAAAAAAATCAGAAGGGTAACCTTCATCATGAGTAGTGTAAGCATTATTCTTTTCAGTGTATTTGGGGATAAAACTAAGCAAATAAGATATAATCTTAAGTTTATGCTTATGTAGCACCAAGTTGTTTCATATATTACAGTTTAAGATGGTAAATAGTGAGAGCACAGCACAGGCAGACAACAAACAAAGACCATTCTGTCTTCCTGCAGCTTTGTGGCAGGAAAGCAGGAAGACTCCTGTCACTTGCCTGGATAATGGGAACTCTACAGGTGCACCCTAAGTGAATAACGATGAGAAGCAAGTGAGTGAACATATCACAGCCATCATTGCTTTCTCACAAGCAGTGTTAACCCTTTTACCAGCATAAGCATATGCAGTCCACTGATGTAGACTGCCCTTGTGAGAAGGCCATGGAGTTGTAACAATTTTATTCAAAAATTATGCCTTTAGTAACAAAAATCTATGCATTAAAGAGGGAGTCTGTTGAGCTCAACAAATGATACCAAAGATAAAAGGTTCCTTAAGAATAATTTTGTCAAAATTATATTAAAGAAGCAAGAAAACAAACACATTCATTGCAAGTTAGACTGCAGTAATTGTATGCTTCCAACCCGTGTCATGTATTCTTCAACTATATGGAAACTGATTGGGTTTTTCTGAATCCATGTTAATAATGATCATTTGTTAAATAGAAACTTCTATTAGATACACTAAGGTTAATGTATTTATGTGTGTTTCCTTACTTATGGCGTTTACCACTGTTTAGCAACACCGTTGATTAAGCAGTTTGATGCCCAACGAATCAACATTTTTGCTCTGATGATTAAACTAGTTTTAATGATCCTGCTTTATATTTGAGTTATACCAGTGTGTACACACAGGAAACCATGTGCCACTGCTACCATTTTTTCTAATAGGGGTCTTCATTATTCATTAATTGTTGTACACCACTATGAAAAAATACATTTTCATGTTGTTTTAACCCTTTCCTCACCAAAGTAGTGTTTTGAACTTGCCAGTGACTTGCTAATTCAAGACCTCCCAGAATATTTTTGTTCTATAAATATATATACACACATATATCAATACGAAAAAGATAGATTTTTAACACTACTACATGATGTGAAAACACTGATTGCTGGAATTAGTGGGGATAATGTTAAACAGAAATTTTCTGTTTTGACCTGTCAGATTAGGTTACAAGGAAAAAGTTGGTACCGTTTAATATTATGCATCTGTTAATGATTATTATCATTTTAATGAAGTAAAGGTTTCATTAATAATCTGTGAGGCCTTATTCCAAGGGTGTTAAATACTGCCATTTTTGAACAAGGTGTCATGATGATAGTTAGTCTCACTCCCAACACTGTGACAGATCCCTTGTCATTAGACTTAAACACACCAGGTAAACTTACACGCAGGGTCCAAACCACAATCTTTTCCTAAATCTAACCAAGTAGTTTTTGTGCCTTAACTTAACCAAGCAACTTTTAGATGCCTAAACCAAATGAAATTGTTTTCAGTGGCTAAACCTAACCAAATACATTTTAGTGTCTAAACCTACCCATCTCAGGTGACTAAACCAAATCATGTAGTTTTAGATGCCTAAATAATGCCTAAAGATGCCTATTAATCTCTGGCTCTCCTCCACAGCGTGTCTCTTATCCTGTCTTCCTCCTCTCACCCTCAACTGGTCGCGGCAGATGGCTGCCCCTCCTACAGCCTGTTTCTGCCAGAGGTTTCTTACTGTTAAAAGGGAGTTTTTCCTTCCCACTGTCGCCAAGTGCTTGCTCATAGGGGATCGTCTGATTGTTGGGGTTTTTCTGTATTATTGTAGGATCTTTACCTTACAATATAAAGCGCCTTGAGGCGACTGTTGTTGTGATTTGGCGCTATATAAATAAAATTGAATTGAACTGAATTGAATTAAATCTAACCAAATCATTTTCAGTACCTCAACCTAACCAGTTAGTGAAATTGTGATTTACACCACAGCCACCCCAGCCCACTCCACCCCATCCGCCTGCTTATACTCTCTTTAAAGCAACTATTACAAACATCAGTTTTAACTTTATAATAGCCTTCCAGACAACATTCATAGACTGCAAACCAATTATGAGCCAGCTAGTAAACAGCATTATCATTTCACCATTTGATAACAGTAAAATTAGTTGTTTAATTAACTATCAATTTACCATTTATTAAAGGAATTTAAAAAGCAGGGATGAGCAATTAATTTTCCCAAGGGGCAACATGAGAAGGTGGGACTTTCCACCCCTGTTATAAAGTGTTACTCACACAATTAAACAAAACATACTTACTTGTATCCTAGTCAAGGATACATAAGTGAGAAAATGCAAAAAGACAAATATATTGCAATGCTAAATGTTTATTCATGCCAGGCTGACATAAACATACCTTTTCTTCAGAGATATTTTACATTATATACATTTGGAAAAGAAATGTTCTTTATGTGTTTACATTAACAGTAAATATTTTAATCAAATAAAAAAACCCCCACATGATTAGACATTAAATGTGGCCATTTACAAATGGATTTAAAAATTCAAAAACTAATCATCATCTTTTATTCAAAAAAGAAGAAAAAGATCTTGCCTTAGAGAATTTTAAATCAAACTAAGCACTGTAATACAAAGGAAATCCTTTAAATATTCAGCATGTCTCCTTTCCAGCTTAATCTCATTGACCATAGCATGTTGTCATGCATTCATCTGTAAATTAACCTTTGATACTCTTCTTTGTTTTGCTTTCAGAATACTTTATTGATGAGATGTAAACAGACAGTGTGACATTCCAGTGGGGATTACTAAACTACGAAGAACATAGTGGGATAATCCTGGCGCCCACCCGTGGTTTTCAACAGACATAAAGATATCATCAAAAGCAACAGCAAGAAGGTCCAGAATTCAAAGGTAAAGGGTCAAATAATCCAAAGGTTCATTACTGTCTCTGTGAAAACACACTGCGATGACCTAAGGACCTAAAGCTGATAGCAGATGTAAAGGACAACATAACCTTATTAACCTTCTGGAAAACAACCCTCAGGTAGTTTGGGCCACATAACATCTACAGAATAAAAGGCACATGAAAATGAGAAAATAGAGGGAGGTCAAATTATCTTTTGCAAAATGCTAGTTTTGAAAGTGGAAATGAAAGAGATGCTGTAGAGATTGTTTTCATAATAGAAAGAGGGAGGAAAACATCAGCAGGACATGATGAAAAAGCAGCAACAAAGCAGTTTCAGTTCCTTGGTGGTGACACCCTGTTTTTCTGGGTGTAGCATGTTGTCCCCCTTTTTCTTCACTCTCACACTGAGCTGAGGTTGGACTACTACTGCAGTCAAATTCAAGCTCAAGGTAAAGTCAGACTCTTTGTAAATTGCTTCCATACTCATGTTGCAGATTACCTATCAAGTCCTTCATCTTATTAGCAGAAACACTATTAGTTCCTGAGAAAGCCCCAGACGGTGTTAAGTAGCTGTTATCGCATGACCACTGACACATCTGGGAAAAGTCTTTACAGCAGCACAGAATGGGGAGAATTTGGGAAATGATTCTGTCAGTAACTGCTTTTCACTTCTTTACTGTAAAGCGAGAGTCAAGCAACTAGTCTCTTAGGAGATGTGGTGGGTAATTGTCACAGTTAAAGCAATCCAGATGCAGTGACGTGCTCTGGCTTGCTGAATTCACTTTCACAATCTGGGAGAAACTCTGGCATCAAATCTGGAGACACCTCCAGGACACTGTTGCCCTGTTGTCACTGTTTTGGTATTGTGTATCGCTGTGAGGTTTGAACTAGCTTGCCACAAAGCAAGACAGGGATCGAGGAAACCTGTTCATTAAAATGTCCGTGATTAGTCCTGGATACCATCTATTTCTTCAATAGGAGGCTGGAAAGAAGACAGGGAGAAAAAGAAGCAAATACAGAAGTATATAGGGAGTAGAGAGAGAGAGAGAGAGAAGTTATAAGTAAAATATGGTTTGAACTAATAAAACATCACATTTAAATTTTATATTTTACCCATAATATGGAGCTGTACTTTGAGAATTACAGTTCGATATATTAGATTTATATTCAACCCAACAAGTTCATGTTATTTGTTTAGACAGACGAAAACAAATGAAATCTGATTGAATCTAAAAGTGAGAGAAGAAGAAGTGTATGCATGGAGCTCAAATGCTGTTCCCTGCATACTGCTGACTTGAACACACTGCAGTGATTTTCAGTGTTATTCATTTAGCCAGCCAACACCCAAACGTAAGCAGTGGTCAGATGTTATTCAGGCTTTAAGAGTTTCAAGAATTGCTGCTACAACATTGGTAGCAGAGGTGATATATTAAATTAACTACACTGTATGGTGATTTATAATAACAAGGGGAAGCATATATTATTATTACAACACAACGCAAAGCACACCAACAGGAATCAGGACACACAGGAGTTCCTGTTTTATTTCACTTATCTGTGCCTCTTCTGACTGTGGACAAAGTCTGAAGAATGTTGCTTTTCTAACTCCTGTTTTACATTAGTGGCATACAGGATGTAATATAAGTCTGAGCCTCTTTGTAGGCAGCAGTCCAACAACCTCGGCTCTTTCTACTGCAGCACATCAGCCTGAGAAACCACAAAAGATACTCTAAATTTCACTCTACAGTTTTTAAAATGTATAGACACAACATTAAAAATCATTAAAAATCATTTTGCACGATTGAAGAGTGCAAAAACAATTATGTCCCTTAAATAATCCTATTTATTAGGTGGAGACAGCAGCTATTCTTTAGCATCTGTGGACCAGGGCCACTGTTGTCAGAGGTTGGACTACTACACTACTAAAATCAGTAATATAAGAAGAAATTTTTCATCCAGAAATTTCCAGGGCTCAGTAGATACTGTTGGATGCTGGGAATAATACATAATTATACATGGTTTTTTTTATCACAAATGATGACGACAAGACGATGATTTAATCCTCCTTAATTGGGTGAAATGGAAGGAATGGGGAATAAAAAAATCAGTAGATCAACCCACATCTGTCACCACAGTGGTTTTACAGAAATTACAAATGAAAAAAAAACTGCTGAATGAAACTTGAGTGAAAGGGGTTTCAAAGCGCCATAAAACTTTAAGCCTGAAATGATTTTCTTGCACTGCTGTTAAACTTTGATTTGGGGTCACATGGAACAACTTATTCTTTAACCAACACAAGACTGGAGACATTGTGTGTGATGTTGGCACTATCTTGATACGGGCTACTTGAAAATCTGCAATGTATAATTGCACATTCTCTTAAAATTTAAAATCTAAACTCTTACAATTCAACTTTTTTTTTCTTTTTCTATGTATATCTATATGTAGAGAGAGGCTCCACACAATAGCTTTATGACTAAAGAAAGACAAAGTTAACTTCTTGTAATAGTTTAATCAACTATAATATAAAATATGCTGCCACATTAATTGCATTATTTATCTGACAAACCTGCAATTTAAAGTTGTTCAGAAGATTCTGGGCTTGAGGTGTGAAGCAACCTACGCTTCCGTTTTGGTTGTTCGTCTTCATCATCAGAAAAGGTCCAGTCAACGGGGATTCCTTGCCAGACCAGATTACGGCCTACATAGAGCACAAACAGTTCATAATTCACATACAGAGAAACAAACATTTCTTCAAAATAGCTCCTCAACTGATCTTATAAAAAAATGTTCTGATGTCTTGTTCCAAATTTTTTTGAATTACTTTGGGTGGTTACATTACAAAAGCCCAAATTCTTGATCTTTATGGCTTCAGTTCATTCTCTATCAGTGTCATTTGTGGTGCATTTTTGGCAGTTCCAGGACAAATTACCTCAGATAACCACTGTTAACCCCAGAGGACTCCACACCTTCAGTGGTGTGATCTCTATCGGTAATTAAGATCTTGCATTCCTAACAATCGTTTATATACAGAAAGAAAAACACACCTGTTTGCCCTTCAACACGGCTGCTAGCCCATTCAAACGCAAAGATCAACAGATTGAGCCACTGTGTAAGAACAAAGACATACTTCGGCTGAACTGATCAAGAGCTAAAACTTGGTACTGTAATGTTAATGGTACTTCAGATTCAGTATTCACAGTTAACTTAATGAAGGAGGTGTGGAGACTGGTATTAGAGACCCATTATTCCTTTCCCTCCGAGGAGTCACATGTGTGTCCTTTCAGGTGACATGCTTTTCTTTAATGTCCTTTTATTCTCCCACTGTCTCTATCTCTTTCAGTCTTTATCGCTCTTATCTTCAAGTCGCCTCATTGTGAGTGATTCTTCCTATGTTGTCAGATGCTAAAACTCGAGGTAACAGGTCAAAGAGAGCCTCCAGCTCTGCTCAACATGAAAACACGGCCTAAGGCACAAAGGTCAACAGGGGCCAAGCATGTCAAAGGGGAAATGTGTAGTCTGCAGTGGTGCCTAATGTTTGATCTGCTAACGCTCTGCATTGGCCAAATATGTGTGGACTCACCTGGAGTAATGTTAAAGAGGTATATTATTACTTGTATGTTTCATGTCCACAGATCATTGTGAAGGTGTGTATGAATTAATCAGTTGCTGGGGTTACCATTCTAAAGCTATGCAATACAAATATTAGCAGACATTGACAGGAGCATATGGCTTTTTTCCACCACTGTGCTCTCGGCCAAGAAAAAAACGCCCAAAGACTGATTTCTTTGGACCGCAGAATAAGCATAAATATATAAATACTACTGTAAATTTGGAAACACGCCCATAATGTTAAAATGCTCAGAATAAAGACAGATTCATAAAGGCACATGTAGGTAAGTGCCTGGAGATGTCACTGACAAGCTGAAAATACAAGAAAGCATTATAAGACTCTTTTGGGTTGCAAACAACCGAGTGTGTGAGCCAAGCCCCACACAGGGTAATCTACCTCCTCCATCCATCTTCACCGAAGCCAAGATGAGACACAGAGCATGGAGCAGAGGGTGTATGTGCATGTGTTTGTGAGCAAGAGTGCAGAAAATAAGAGCCAAACAACACAATCTGCTGAACGACATCAATGTGTTTTTCAACTGTATTCTCTCGGGGTGGTTTGAGTTTGGCCGCAACCACAAACACAACCCAATGATCTAGGTTATCCCAGTAGATTGCAGCATTATTGTGCAGGGGGGTGTATGACTCAGATGTGACGTCATCCAGCTCTGCATGATGCAGGAAGGTGAAGACCACCTCATGGCTAGCCGTGTTGAAGCAATCTCAACAGTCTTGTGTGGGTTTATGGCTCACTGACAAGTGTTTCCCAGAACCCTGCAACCAGAGGGTACGTTCGCTGCTTATGTGTCCTTTTAAGTTTATGTTCAACCCCCCCTGCTTATGTACTCACTTACATTCAACTGTCAAGTTTATTGGACAGTAAAATCAGTGAGAGGAAAGCTAAAACTCAAGGGCTTCACTTGAGTCTGCATCATTAGAAAATCAGATTGTGACCTATTACATCAGATTACCGGGAAACGGAATACATTTGCCATGTTCAATACTTGCACGCCCTGCTCCACCAAGATATGCTGCATATGTGTGTGTGTGTGAGCGGCTACTGGAGCACAGTGCGTTCATGGTTTGACACTGCAACAGCGAAATTTTGATAAAAGGTACCCATGATGCAATTTTAGAAAAAATAAATAAATAAATAAATCAGGGGGGTTCATTTAGATAGCAGTAGTTTTTAAAAGCCTTCTGATTTTATTGTTTGCACTATGGAAACCCACAGTCTCCAACTCTGTCTTGAATTTTCAATGAATTTCTGAAATTTAACACAGCATAAAGTGTTAAGCCTTTGGGTTATTAATACATGCAATATTTGTTAGCTGTGTGCTTACCCTTTAACATGGACCTCTGAGCATATTTAGGGTTTCATTTCAGCCAAACTAATGTACATTTTCGAGTGTTAATATGCAGCTAAATACCAGGTTTCATCATATTATGATTCAGTCACACTAGAGTAAAAATAGGATGGTAACCTCCTTGTGAGTAAGAAAGACTGGTGGTTGCCCAGTGATTGCCTTGAATTATTGGATGACCAAGTACAAGTAGTTGTGGTGACTCAGGGGATGAGCGAGCAACACCCTCAACCTCTGGGTGACCACTTTTGATCGCAAGGTAATTGCACAGGTCGCCTGGTGGGAGGCAACCTGTCTCCAGACAACTGCTATGTGACCTACATCATTCTGCAGATCAGACACTGTCCTGCAGCTATGTCACTATTTGTGGAGGAATTTTTGAATTTCAGTTTTAAATCTATGTGATTCTGATTGGACTTAATGTAAGTGGTTAATGTGAATTTCTATTTAATATGAATTTGTGTATGTAGACAGCAACAGATCTGCGATTTTTCCCAATTTATCACAATCAGATAAACTGCAATTGCGAACCTGACCCTATTCAATCAAAAATTGATTCCTGACACCATCTTGTTATTGTTTTATCGCCGTGTTGATGCACCAAAGTCACTTTGAAGATGGCAACTGACTGCAAGCCGTTGCAGACCTGGTCCCCATCTTCAAAGCAACCATTTCAAAGGCAACAAGACTAAGTTCATTGCACACGGTTGCAATAATTGTAGTCATGCCACTGTCTCCACTGTTTTCCCTAGTGTGACTGTAGCATTAGTAACACACTTTACTGTTTGGGCCTTGAAAAACTCCTTTGTTAATTTGTTATCAGCAAAGGTACATGTAACTGTTGCAATAAAGATTATTACAGTAAAGATGATGATTATTTTTTTAATTGGGGCAGTTTTTCCTTCTGACACAAGCAAACACACACACACCTGTGATGAGGATAGTTGGCTCCAGAGAGGGCTGGATGCTCTGACTTGTCTCCTCTCCTCTGTCCTCACTGCCTTCACCTTGAGTTGTGAGATTGTCACTGAAAGAAATTACAGAAAAATAAGTTTTTCATGTAACGCCCCTAAACGGGACCCTTAGTTGGATAAGAAAATGGGTGGATATGCTTTAGAAACTACAGTAGAGCATCTCATTTTACTGTGCTGGCAAAACTTTCGAGTAATCATCTTTCAGTATTAAATATTACTGACCACAAAGGACAGTGGCAAAGCCAGACATGTGAGTAGAAACTATGAGTAAAATCTTCCATACGCCATACTCGCAGGCCTGTAATGATGAAAGCTATTTAACAAGCTTGAATAAAAACAAGTCAGCCAAAGCCAGAGGTGTGGCAAACACACATGTGGCTCTGACAGCACTTTGTTGAGTTTCTTAGAAAACAAAACTTGCAAGTGTGGCTCTAAAACAAAGACAAGAAGGTTTTGATTTATTCTATGTTTGGCCAAAATCTAAATGATCTGTGATCATAATTCCATGTATTTACAACACAGTGCATAGGGAGAGTATCCCTTTCAGGTGAAGACTGCTCCACTGAAAATCAAAGGGTAAAATCATTTTCATTCTAACCAACTGAAAACTTTACTTGGCATTAACAGACTAGGACCTCTTGTCACTGTGTAACATGTAACGACAAGAAAAATAGACTGAATGTGCAAAAACCTGTCAACCGATAGAAAATTTGCATTTTGTTTTAGAATTGATTATTAACGTTTCGAACAAGAGTGACAATCACCTGATGGAACTGGTTTCTGAAATTTGAGAAAGGGCTGCCTTTTTCTCCATCTTACATTAAAAGTTAAATGAATTTTCTTATTCATATTTTTTAGTTTCTCCTATTCACAGGTGCAAAATCATATAGATTGACTTGTAAATTAGTTTGAGACATATTTCATATATAATATTTGATATAAATCCCCCAACTCAATGGACAAACCAGTATAGTATCTCTATACTTTACAGTAATATCTGGTAGATAGCATTTCATTACATGCAGTTTCTTAATGACCACACACATTTATATAGATACATAGTTAAAACAGTTGTATAAACATAACATAAAAACTTCAGTTGTTTCCTTCTTTAAATTAGACTTTTATGCCAATCACAGAATCAGAGCAGACCTTTGCGCACCCTCCTCATCGCTCTGTTGGTTGTCTGTGTTTTGAAGCTGGGAGACAGCCTCCTGCAGACCTCTGATCTTGGCCTTCTTCTCATTCAGCACCATGACAAAACGTGAGTACAGTTCCCTCTCTAACACCTCCTTTTTCTTAACCTGCTGCTGAAGCCTGGTGAGAAAAACACATGTCCATGCAAACAGGGGCCAATAAGAATATTCTACATATTTTAAAACCAAGGAGGTTTCATGTTTGTTGGCTATGTGATAGTGATTTGCTAAGATGAATGACACTAATGCCAAAACCCTGTGCGAACCTCATCCTGTACTCCGGCGAGTCGATTCATTAACAAAGAAATCAATAGGCAGATAAACAACAGCACATTTTTTAAAGAAGTCACATGACAGACATTAATAAAATTAAAGACATGTGAATCACTTGAAGTAAGTTCCCAGAAATCACAAACCCAGCTTGCAACAATGGGTGGAACCCACAATATTCTCAAATGGGCGACCAGTGATGATGTCATACTGGGTGATTGTTGTGGATATAAACAAGCTGGCAACTTAAAGAGCAAAAGGAGCTCGCATGCAAACAAGGCAATCAACAATAAATGCCAACCCTGAACATCTTAAGCAAATTACGAGATTCTACGGAATTATTTCCCTCATCATCCTTACTCTCCGAGTATTCGCTGGTGATCCTGCTTCAATTTACGGTTTTCCTCCAACAATCGTGAGTTTTCTGTTTCCAGATCTGTGCTGCGCGTTAGGGACAGTCCAATCATCTCACGGGTCAGCTCTAGAGGGTCTGGAGATGGCTGGAGCTCCACAGAGCCCAAGTGCACCTGAAGTAAGGAGGGAAAGAAGGGCAGTGACGGAAAGTAAAATGAGAAAGACAAAGGACAGAGCTCAAATTAAAGTGTCCTCTGCAAGTCACTGGGGATGACAGACTCAGTGTTTCTTTCTCTGCACTGACAAGAAACCTCCACTTCCTTCCCTTTGAGGGCACCCAACAACAAGACAGATTTAGGACTACTCCTGAAGTACCTGGGGATCCTCTGTTAGAAGTTAGAGGGAGTTATCTGGGAAAATCACATCTGGCATCATAATCCTGGCATGAACTACAACAGACTACAAAAATGATCCATGCAATGCTGTCATCTAGCTTCCAAAATCAGTTGACTGTGAAAAATGAGTAAGCTTATGCACACTTCTGTCACTGCAACGAGTTCTACAATAAAGAGGTACCACAAACATTACATAAGATTTTCTCTGAAGTGGGAGACTTTTTTTAAGATGATGAGGTGTGTTCTTCTGTCTGGGAGAAACAGAAGATGAATTCACTGGTCACTTGCAAAATATGCGAGTGAGAACAAAGTTTCCTCTCTGTTGATTTTTGTCTGTGAGTCTTTGGAATCACAGGCAGGCTTCATATGTAATAAAACATTCCTCATTTGGTTTGCATCTTGGCTCTAAGTCACAGGCCAGGGCTGAGGCAAACAACAGTGGGCAGAGAAATGGAGAAATTCTAACATTTAGATGATTTGTAATATTTTAAATAGGAAAATTTTCACCTAATTTACAATAGAAACATTGTTTAATTTGGTGCATATCCTACAGCTTTATTATCTTTGCTTGCTACTTTGGAGATTCTTCCATTTACGCACCTACACATAAGTACTCCTCATAAAGAACTGAAAAACCAGAAGGTAATGAGGTGTTAAATCTTCACTTAGCTGTGTGAGGTCACAGACCCACTGCAATAAAGCCACCATCTTCAAAAGCTCTCATAAAATACTTGTCATTTTTGTCCTGAGCTGATTCTGTCCTGGCAGGCCACACACCTGTTTTCCACTTTTCTGGTAAACCTGAACATGTGTTACGGAGTAGACAGTGGCTTCACATTGCCCCCAATTTTATAACCTATGCACTCCTGTGCCCTGATACCTTTCATTCAGTTTTTAAATTTTCCGTCTTCTCTTTTCTCTTCTTCCATCAAGGTATTTCACACTCCCATCAGCACCAGCTGTTCTCTGTGTTCAGTAGTGGCTGAATCTTGTCTTTTAGGGCCTTGGACATTGCTAATGGCTGTTACAAAACTCTGACAATAACAAAGACGTGTGATAGGAACAGGGCTCATTAGGGGTATACTACAAAGCATGTTTGACATGTTTGGCTAGCTTGAGAAAACCTAAAACTTCAGTCAGAGACAACTGGTATCATGACGGTGGTTATCGGCTTTCTTTGCTAATCCAGAGTTTCGGCTTCAGGCTCTGTGTGCGCTCACATAAAAAGGGGCATTTGATGCACTGTTTTGACTCTTTTTCTGCATAAAATGGATCAATTGAGCATCACCCACTTCAATCAGAGACATTATCAGAGGAACAGGTGGTAGAAATCTATAAAGAAGACTAGAAATATACCAATAAAATGCAGCACTGGTGCTCCAAATAAGGTGAGCAAGTAGGCCTAATGCTTCAGAAAATCGTTAATTTGGTGACGTGATCATCACAATCCCACAGTATAATTTCACCGCTCAGTGCGCTCTTGGTGGTGCTATTTATTTCTAATGTGACAGCTTAGTGCTTTGAAGCTTTAAACTGCATACATTTAAACGCTGAACATTACTCAGTGTGTTCAACTCGGACTCTGTCCCATGGCCATATGTCCTATAGTTTGTTGCTAGATCAAAGTGAAATGAAATCTACTGATTGAATAAGTTCTAGGTGATAAATAGCCTATAAATGAAACTGATCAGTTTTCTAATCTGTGATCTAGTAGCTGTAATTCCAGAAGTGTAAA
>VUQS01016824.1:11076-34720 GCA_015108495.1 Heterochromis multidens | reverse complement strand
TATTCAAAAAAAAAAAAAAAAAAAAAAAAAAAAAAAAAGACTTGGCAGCTGATTGTGACTCAACATTAAAAAATTATACATTTCCTGCATGACCATCTGAATATGAATGCATGCAAATTCCAGCGACAATGTGACACACAGTTTACACTGCTCCAGCTTTGTTTAGCTCTACAGTTTGCAGATATAAAAATGTGGTGCTTCCAGCTGATTTTAAACCAAAACGCTGAACATAACCTGGTCCAGATCACGACCAGCGTAAATTACCATGGTGATCTAGCCAGGCAAAAAGAAAGCCACTTTTGTGACATTGACTTTAGGCTCAAATTTCCTCACTGACCCATTAATTTCGCTTCGTAGTACAACCATCTGGACTACTGTGCTTTTAAAGCAGGAAGTATAACATCAAAGCAGAGGCCCTTTCATAAAACTACCAAAAACACAGACGTTGTATACATTATATATGAGAGGAACAGCAGCGAGTACAACCCTGTGAAATACCACTTAAATATAAAATGATTCCGAGTTGTATTACCTTCGATAACAGCAATACTTCTAAGGTGGCAAGTAGAATATTTCCTCAATCAAAAATAAATGCAGCTTAATTAAATACACTTGTGATCTCCTGTGAGAGAAAATTTAGAAAACCTGTGACCACTGAAACAAAATTAAGCACTGTGGTTCAATTAGTCTAACATAACACTTACATAAAAATATTAGATTTTTCTCAGTTTTGGACCTATGGGCTGTGTGTGTCTCTGCATATCCATATCAAGGTTCCATCAGTCTGTAAAATCGAGTGATCAACTCGATCTTACAGACTGAGATCAGGGAGATCGGTGATCAACTAAAAATCAGTGGCAGCAGTAAGTGGGATGTTGAGTGTAGGCCTGGAAGTGCATTTGCCCCTCCTGCATCCTAGTTGGTAATTTGTTTGGATTGATATAAGCTGTGCCAGCTCACACTTGGCACGCTGCTCTCCTCTGGTCTCTGCATGGTCTGGTAAAGCACAGCTGTTTCCTGCCTGCGAAAGACTGGCGACACTTGCCCAGGGTGGACCCTGCCTCTTGTCCCGTGATAGCTGGCATAGGCTCGATCACTGCCAAATCATCTGGTTCCTATTGTTACTGTACTATTAGATTAAACTATCATTAAACTATTAGATTTTAAAATCTTGTTCAACTTAACACTTGTAATCTGTATTACTGGTGACTGTCAAAACATAATGACCTTTCAGTGTTATCAGGCAATACATTTAGTATAGAGTCATAATTCTTTAACTTGCACAAGTTTTGGGGGGAAAGCTCTCCTCCAAATGTTCAGCTTCTTCAGTGTCCATGCTGACAGTGCTCAAACTGATCACAACAAAAGCCAGCTTAATGGAATCAGGACTGAGAGAAGACCACCCAGGTACTATTCCCAAGAACTCGTAAAAAAGTGGAGCAACATCAGTGATCCAGTGCAGCCTCCTCTAGCAGGGGGAACTTGTGTGATACCAAGCTTAAGAATTTAAGTTGACATAGCTGCGATTCTGTTATTGTGCAAGATGAGGTGCACTGTTAATATAATATAATAATAATGAAACGTGTAGGTACAGTAAGAATGGGTAATTTTTGTCATAATTGTGAATTTGAATGAAGGGAAGTGATCAAGAGCCAGTGTGAAGATGTACCAACTTGTATACTATGACAGGGTACATATAGTTGTGGTCAAAGGTTTACATACATTCATCATAGTAATGAATGTCCTTGTAATTTGGGGCTTTTAATGATTTCTTTGAACTGTTTTTTTTCCAGGGTGGAATGATCTGTAATGACTCTAAAAAAGAAGAACTGTGTGCACAAGTTTAAATGTATTTTGGATTTCCTCTAATCCACACAGGGTCAAAAGTCTACATAAAGGTTCAAATATATACATGGACCCCCACTAATATTTGGTTAAATGTCCCTGAGCAAGTTGCACCGTGATCAGACACTTTTCGTAGCCATCAACAAGCTTCTGGCATAATTCTGGCTGAATATTTGACCACTCTTCTTGGCAGAATTGGTAGAGTTCATTTAAATTAGCTGGTTTCCTGGCAAGGACCCAGCTTTTAAGCCTAGTCCACAAATTTTCAATAGGCATACGGTCTGCTCTTTGGGAAGACCATTCCTGAAGCTTCATGGAGCCATTTCTAAACAAATGCAGATTCCAGGATCATCAGTTCAAACAATTGTACGTAAGTACAAGTTATTGTGATGTGGGAAAAGAACAGTTCAAAGAAATAGTTAAAAGCCCAAAATTACCATGACATTCATACCCATGATGAGTGTATGTGAACTTTTGACCACAACTGTAATACAGTCTATATTCATACATTCACAATTTGTGACGAGCAAGCTTTAAGACAACAAGTAAAGACGGAAGGGAGGTTTGAGAAAAGCTCAAACTCCTCCTCGACTTCTTACTATCTCTATCTTAATCTCTGCTGAGCTCCACTCTAGAGGAAAGGCCCCTGCAATAAATCAGCTTCATGATAACGGATAATGTGAAGGCTCTGCTGAGGACTCCAATATTTCTATGTTTTAAAGAATGTTGTTCCCTAGATTTTGTATGCAAGTCTCAATCTATAATAATGACTGCATCTTTGCCAAACTTTATCTTCAATGGTTTCGACACTGACAGTGATCACAAATCTTCCTAACCAGCATGTCAACATTGTATTACCCTAATAAGACACCAGACAGAGACATCTAAACTGCTGGAAGAACAGCCTTTATTTACCGGATTAACTTTGGAAATGGAACTCAGCTGCTGTTTATTTATTCTCCTCCTTTTTTAAAGTACCAAAGGTAGTGTGTTTTACTGTCTTTAGTCTGAGGTTATCTGAGAAGACCTACTGCAGTAAACACATGAATTCCACATCACCAAACATTTAACTTTACTGTATGGAAACAAGAAGGATTACACTAAACAGAGCTATAAATCTGAAAATGTAGGCAAGCAGTATGCTAATATCTAGATATCACTGACTGATAGTAATAAATCTTTCTGGAAGTGATAGATGTTAAAAGACAGCAATGGACTAGAAATGCTTTCTTCTTTTCTTACTTTCTTGAGCTTGGGCTCCTCTCCCGGGACACAAGATAAAGTTAAAGGTCAGTCTGCAAACTGCTGCCAGCCACTGCCAAGATGTGGGAGGTCAGACTGTTTGTCTGTGATGCACAACCCACTACCACATTTTTTTTTTTCGACTGTGTTGCTGAAGTGAAACAACACTAAAATAAGCAAACTGCTGACAGCAGTTGTTTCTGCCTCCAACAATACTGGATATATGACTTATAACACTTAACTTTCAGGACAGAGAGACAAGGATAATTCCACTAAATTTAAATGAGATGCCTCGTACATCTAGTTTCTTGTGCTGAATAATCTGCATAGTCTACACACACTTTTAGCCAAATTTGTGGACGTAAAATCTTCTTCTCTGTATGTAAATTTGTCCAACATTTCTATGTGGTCCAGTGTGTGTGTGGTCTAACTGTTTGTTTATGTTAGTGTGCGTGTGTGTGTGTCTCTGACTTGCAAGCCAGACCATAAGGTCAAATGTTGACATAGGTGTCGAGGACAAAGCCAAAAGAACACAGTCCCAGTGAAAATGATACCATAACACACTGTGGTCACAGAGGACTGAAAGCTTTCTGTGTCACTCCATCTGGCACACTGCTGGAGATCTAAAAGGTAACGTGGTTCTACGGATAAGAGAATAACTTGCTTTAATGAAGAACCAGTAATCAATGATATGAAAATTACAATAATTCAAAGCATTATTGCAGAATGCAATATCAGTGCAATACCAAGTAAATGCCCTCATGTTCATTTAAGACACAGTGAAAACATAGGGAAAATACAGTGAACATGTCCCTGATAAAAAGTTTTTTTCACTCTCTATCTGGAAATAACTATTGTGTCTTAGGGACCAGGGAAGTGAGTGGGTGAGCACTCTGCGCATGATACAAAGAGACAGTGTGCAAGAGTGGGCATGGACACTATGATGTGTGGGCATCGAAGCAGAGATCAGTTTGTCCCATCAGTTCCCTTATCCGCTCTGCAGAGGCGTGAGGCCAGATAGAGAGCAGGAAGTGAGGGGCGAAAGCAGTGAGTCCATCCCTGATAAGACACACTTTCACATAAGCAGCAAGGACGATGGCACTGAACTAACTGGAATGCAGATACCGTGGGAAAATACTTTACAGTCACTTTGGTTTCTGCTTAGAGAACTGACATCAGAGAGGTTGTGGCAAAACAGGAATAACAGTCATTCTAATCGCTAATAGTCATTCAAATTAACATTGTAGAGACTAAAACTACAAATCTGATTACTATTGCAGAAAGCCGCAGGTGGCACCAGCAGGAGAGATGCGTTGGTGGATCAGACTCTTCTGTGTGGTTAGTGTTCAAATCTGGCTTCCAGCTGTGCCACAGTTTCCCAGACTTCAATGGAACTGCAAAAGCTAAACATGCAACCAATCTTTCCTCATTTTTGCTATTGGTGTTTGAATCACTGCTGGGGTTTTTTTTTTGTTGTTTTTAAACTCAAACCACAATAAAAGCATTTGGCCCACTTCATGGCAATGAAAAATCTGCAATGCCAAAAATGGATTTAGGGAGCAATTCTCTGGTCAAGCCAAACAACTCTATTGGTAACATTGTTAATGCAGCGCTATGACAAGCACCATGATGTACACACACACACACACACACACACACACACACACACACACACAAAACATTATCAGTTATCCAGAGGCTTCCTGTGATTTTCTAAAACCTGTCACTTTCACTTTAGGTCATATTTCAGGAACAGCCTCAAAGTGTGGGGATTTGTACTATAATTTTTGACAGCTGACAGAAGATGATTGAAGCCACAAGCGAACGAATGGGACACAGATGTGACCATGTTTTATGTTTGTCAAATAAAAGTTATCGTGTAGTTCGCTGGGGATTCCAGCTGTGCAGCTTGACACCAGCCACAAAATTCACTGGAGGAGCCCAAGTTCTCTTATTCTTCAGTATGAAATTATCCAATACATATTTGAACATGACAGACTGAAACTGTCAGCAAATCATGTGCATGATCATTTTATAAGAGCTGGGTACTTGGAATAAAAAATTTAATTCCAAATTAGAAAGGAATTGCTATAAATGGCTCAAAGTGAAAACTTTACAGCTAAAAAAAGACTACAATAAATTTTTAAGTAACCTCCAATAATTCTTCCATATAGGCACCAAATCAACAAACAACAGTTGCCTCAAGGCACTTTATATTGTAAGGTAAAGACCCTACAGTAATACAGAGAAACTACAGCTACTGATCCATCTACTATTCACTGAAGCCTCATCAGAAAAGGTCTCACTGGAAGGGTGTCTGTCAAGAAGCAAATCTTAAGGAAGGGAAACAGAAAGAAAAAAAGCTGAGGTATGCTAAATTACACAAGAACTGGACTGAAAATCGGTATTTTGGAGTAATGAAACCAAATTTGACATTTATTTTTCAAAATGTCAATATGTACGGAGGAGGTCAGGAGAGAGGTGCAACAGTGAGTGTCTACAGCCATCAGTAAAACATGGTGGAGGCTCTGTCATGGTTTGGGGCTGCATTTCAGCCAGTGGTGTTGGGGAGCTTGTCAAAATTGATGAAATTATAAACACAGAAAAGTACCATCAGATTTTGATCCACTGTGTAATACCATCTGGAGACCATCTGATTGGCAACAGCTTCATTTTTGAGCATGACAATGATCCCAAACACACTGCCAACTTGAGGTGGGAATCACCAGACACCCCACAATACGATATTATTGCAATTTGTAACATTATGCGAGTACTGCAATAACATATCTTGCAATTTAACACATTTTTTCAACTGTAAATTGTGGCCTCAAAGTTAAACTTTGTCAATATCTGTTTTATCCAATAAGATAAATGATCTCACTTCAGTTATTTTTGCCCCACCCCTAATGCCAACGCAGTAAAAGCATACCTGGGCAGAAATACACACAGTGGAACACTATCAGTCATGGATTGACTTAACATTATTAAAGCAGTGTGGGATCATCTTGACAGAAAACAGAAGAAAAGGCAGCCAACATCCAAAGAAGAGTTTTGAATGTCCTTCAAGAAGCCCGGAGAACTATTCCTGAAGACTACTTAAAGAAATGAGAAGAAAGCTGCCTAAGAGAGTTCAGGCTGTGTTGAAGAATAAAAGTGGTCATACTAAATGATAGAATGATAAAAAATTACATATACATATACATATAAAAATTATGTACTTTTGTACAGTACTACATTTGTAAATATTTGTAAATTCTCACTGTATCTGCATGCTTATAGTGAGAAAATCGCTTTGCGTGGAGACTGATTATCTTTTTAATGATGTTAGTTGTTAAAATAATGCAGCTTCTTATGACACAAAAATAGAGGCAATGACGATAACAAATTAAAACACCTTACACTACTATAACACAGGTATGCAACTGACTCATAAGCAGGCTTAGATAAAAAAAAAAATAAACTCAAAATCTTAGATGATAATATGACAGTATATATTAATAAGTGACCTACCCAAAATCTTAGGTTTGTGAATTTAACGCCGCAAAGTCCTTAATTTGTAAGAGATTTAGGTTACTGTTTAGTGCTGGATTTTTGACAGATTTGTACTTAAACAGACGTTAAGGAGGAGATTATGTCTTTCTTATGTGTGTAAAACACCTGCTTAATTGTAGTTTAACATGAAACACCCAACTGCATTCATCATTGCAGCGTCTGGGATCATAATCATAAAATACTAACGTCATGTCAAGTTTACCACCTGTTGTGCCTGTCTCTGCCTTCTTTTCTTCTCTTCCTAAAGGAAACTTGCACCCTCAAATTAGCCTAGAGAAATCTGTTAAACTTTTTAACCTCTAACATGTACATAAGGGGGCAGTTCAAGAATGGATTAAGGAAAAAACTAAGAACAGAAGGCATAAGATTAAAGTGGGAATTTTCACTTCATAAAAATTCGCCCCATAGTGAATGCACATAGTGAAGATAGATGCAACAACGGAGCATTGATAACATTTTTTTAAAGCACACAGGGGCCTGCAGTTTTAGCCAACTGTCAATCAGTTTGTGTGGTCCAGTTGCTTTATTTGACAACAATGGTTCCCTCGTGATAAAATGAATGAGTTCCAGTAGCTGTTTTCACACATGCAATGCGCAGACGCAGGTGCATGTAGGAATGCAAATAACTGATGTAGATCATACACAGCAGCTCCCTCACCTCCAACTCTAAATAATGTCCTGACCTGATTTCCCCAAAACTGGTGTGAGATCATGTGTGAAAACAGCTGGTGATTTGAAGTATAATGGAGCATTTATGATAGCAAGTGCAAGGTGTTACAATAATCGAGGCATCTTAAATTATGTGTGAATTACTGTCAACATCAGTAATGTATTGTTCTGTTAAAAAATAAATAAATAAAAATAATAACTTGATTCAGTTGTATTAAAGCTGTGGACATCTCCAATAATATCCTTACTACATCCACAATAATAATACAAGCAAGGCATTGTTAATTATATTTTGCTAATTATATTTTGCGTTAAAACTGAGCCACATCTGTGTTTCTGTGTCTGAAAGAGTGAACATTCACTCAGCAGCTTTGTCAAGTGTGGTACCCAAAAGCTGATGGCCTCAGAGCCTTTTTTTATAACCAACACTATGTCTGCACATGTCTGGGCATGGACACGTGCATGCAAAGGCACACTTATACACATGGCCCACAATAATAGAGATAAAGAAAGCCAAGAGCAGCTGAAGAAATAAAAGGGGTCTAATCAACTGTCTTTTAACATGGCTGGATGGGGATGGCCCCCTCCATAAATCTGGGTTTTATGGTTACTACAGTGTTCCTAACCTCCTGGGGTTCTTCGTCTGCCAGCACAGCATCACAAGATCCCAAAGTAACCTCCTGCCCGGAGGCACCCTCTCACAGTTTGGAAAAATAACATCAAAAGCAACCTAAAGCACCATGACCTGTACTTCATCAAATGTGTTTCTGAACTTTTTCAGTTTTTGTCAGTGACTGATGCATAAATTTAACAATGCAAGCTAACACCATCTCCCCATGTAACAAACCTTTAGTCAGCAACCTTTTTCTCATTTTCAAGCTACAGCCATTAGACCACTAACTAATAATGCTGCCTTTGGATGACTGGTAACAAACTGCACTGAATACTTCCTGTCTGTAGCCTGAAGGCCACCAAGCCTTTCTAATTCTCCTTTAATGTGGGGAGACTATAAACCTTATCTTTTCAACGGTCCCCTGTAAAAGCCAAAAAAAAGAAGACTTCCTTTCGATTTTGTTGTGCGTCATTAGATGTCCTCTGGGGACAGTGACAAGAGGACAGTGCATGATGTTGTGGAAGATGAAACTGATAGTTCTACATCATGTTTTACTCAATACACATTGTGGCACTGATCCAAAAGATCTAAAATAAGCTTCTGAAAATATTACCCATCACTGGGGTCTCTGTTTCAAAGCTACAGGTAAGGAAAGTTACAACTGCTGCACTTTTCACACTTGTGCCACATCCATGCAAAGCATGAATCAGCAGCACCTTTTCATTTTTTATGAATATTTGGTCTGAAAACAAGCCCTGCGACAGACTGGCGATCTGTCCAGGGTGTACCCTGCCTCTCGCCCTGTGGCAGCTGGGATAGGCTCCAGCCCCCCCGCGACCCTGAATTGGATAAGCGGAAGAGAATGGATGGATGGATGGATGGATGGTCTGAAAACAACCCTGCATTAAAACATGCACGCAAATGCAATAGTGGACACAGTGGAAATAGATCCATTGGAACTGAGGTGTTTCAGATGCCATATTGCTGCACAATGCTCTAATACAGTGACACAGCTCTAAAAGGTTATCATGGTGACAATTGTGATGTAAACAGCAGAGATGTCTTTTTATGTTCTAAAATATTTGTTATTATTATTTGTCAATAATAGTTCTTTACCACCTTGCCAATAACTTTAGAATGCACTGCAATGAAAGCTAAAACAAAACTCAAGGTTATGGATATAATCCTGGTTTTCTGATTAAAATGTATGCCCCTGTAAGTTAGCATAGTGAGGGACTAGGACCCTCCTACTGCATAATAGGCTGACATAGCATTAGCTGTCATTCAAAACAAGCTCTCTTTTCACTTGCTTCTGTAGCAAGAAGGGCAGTGAGACACTCACTTTGAAAGAAATAACGATTCAAAGATTGCCAGACCATAGGTCTGAAAAAGTGGAGCCAACATGGAAATGCCTCAAACCCACATTAATTTGATTTGTCACCAGGGGGTGATTCCTGTGGCTGCAAAAAGTCTTCTAATCCTAGAGAAGCTTATATTAAAGGATGATTAGGTAGGGTATGCTCATTAGCTAAGTACATATGATTGACTAGTCCTTAGCCAATAAGCATGCTGTTCCACAGTCAGCTCCATCCCTCACTTGTCATAAGATGGCAACAGCCAAAACATTCAACTTGAGGCTTTATACAGGACTTCACAAACCAATGGGGGGCAAAAAAAAAATAATTAAAGAAACACTTAGAAAACAAATCAGATCTCAATGGGAAAAAAATCATGCTGGACATCAATACTGATATGGACTGGGTAATGTGTTAGGAACAAAAGGATGGAACATCGTTTGATGGAAATGAAAATTATCAACCTACAGAGGGCTGAATTCAAAGAGACCCCGAAAATCAAAGTGAAAAAATGATGCAGCAGGCTAGTCCATTTTGCCGAAATTTCATTGCAGCAAATTAAAATTGTACTCAATAGTTTGTATGTTCCCCACGTGCTTGTATGCATGCCTGACAATGTCGGGGCATGCTCCTAATGAGACGATAGACGGTGTCCTGGGGGATCTCCTCCCAGATCTAGACCAGGGCATCACTGAGATCCTGGACAATCTGAGATGCAACCTAGTGGAGTCGGATGAACAGAAACATAATGTCCCAGAGGTGTTCTATTGGATTTAGGTCAGGGGAGTGTGGGGGCCAGTCAGTGGTATCAATTACTTCATTTTCCAGGAACTGCCTGCATACTCTCATCACATGAGGCCGGGCACTGTTGTGCACCAGGAGGAACCCAGGACCCACTGCACCAGCATAGGCTCTGACAGTGGGTCCAAGGATTTCATCCCGATACCTAATGGCAGTCAGGGTGCCGTTGCCTAGCCTGTAGAGGTCTGTGCGTCCCTCTGTGGATATGCCTTCCCACACCATCACTGACCCACCACCAAACCGTTCATGCTAAACAATGTTACAGACAGCATAACGTTCTCCACGGCTTCTCACGTCTGTCTCACCTCTAGTGCACCTGTTGTTAGTTTCATTAACACATAGTAACACATATATACAGAAGATGAAACTCATTAACAACTCCCTCTGCTACTGAACTGACCAGATCAATATCCCAGAGGTTTAACTGACTTGATGCTATACATGGTTGATTGGTTGACATAAGTGTTTGTTGGAAGCCTCTGTCAACTAGTCAACTTGCAGTTTACATTCATGTCTTCATTACTGCCATAAACAGGTTTTGTAAAGGTCACTGTGACCTTGACCTTTAAACAACCAATACTTACTCCAAGTGACTCAAAATTCTTTTTAATGAATACTTTTTATAAGAAGTCTTTCCTGATTTAACTCTACTTAATTTTCAGAATTTATTTTATATTTCAGTTTAAATGCTTTCCTGGTTAAATGTTTGTTTATTTATTTAATGATCTAGTTGCTTCATTTTCTATGTTGAGCACTTTGTAACATAAAGTGCTCAACATATAATGATCACTATTATAGTAATACTGTAGAAATCTACCCAAAGCTTTTGCTCACCGAAATATCATTACAAGTCTTCTCATACAAGAGACGACGGTGATCAGGAGAGAGGCCAAAAGAATACATCTCCTTGTCTTCTCTTCTTCCTTCACTTTTTGCTAGTGCTTGAAGAAGATCCTCAACATATTTCTCCCTTGGGACTCCTATGTCATTGGCTTCTCTTGTCATATCATCCTCTGAAACTGACAAAAAAGGCATTGATCAAACATCTAATTTTCTTTTAAAAGACATTTTTCTCAATTTGTTTTATAATTTCAAAGCTGTACACCTGACAGAAACTGGACAGAGGGGAAAGAGCAGATTACAGAACAAGAAGTATAAACATTAATTATGTAGTAACCCATGAATGCACGTGAAAGCGGATTTGAAAAGAAGCATGCAGAGAAACCAAGGGGACTGTCATCAGCTGTTGCACAGCTGCTAACACGGGCTTGAAAGTCCCAATTAACACATGAAACAGAGGAACACTGACGAGCTAGAAGCCTGCACATAGCTGTCACAAGCCCATCTCCACCTTTCAACTCTGCAGATGGACAGCAATGGAAAACTAGGGAGCAGTTATGTTCCAGATGTCCTTCCAGAGTATGGGCAGACATGTACAGACACACACAGATACTCAGCAGTGGCTTACAATATACAAAGACAAGCCTTGTAGATTTTAATCTGCTTTATACACCTGTAAGCTGCAGCATAGGAGTGAAGAAGGACGATGAAACAAGGTCACCACTGTCCCTCTTGTTAAAAGACCAGAAGTTATAACATTATGATATGGGGGTCAGCCAGGTGCCTACATAGCTTGGATGAATGGTAGCCTGATGAATAGCAGCCCTGGTAACCACTCAGACTAGTTAATTAAAAAAAATGTAAGTCTCTGTATTATACATAAGCCTAAAATTAAGGTAATTTGCAACTATTTTGAACTATTCTTCTCACATCTTAAATCTTTACCTTCTCCAATCCATGCTGAGCTGCCATCAGTAAGAGCTAATGTGAAACCAGCACCCAGGTCTATGGCCCAGTCCACTCGCAGGAAGTATGGGGTATCTGGATCATTACTTAGTCTAATCTGGCAAACTGTACCACTCATGTTTCTCACATGTCCCATAGACCTGCAGAAAATCAAAGACAGAAATTCAGACACTCTTACAGTAACAAGAAAACATTATAATGCACTTTTCCAGCAAAAATTCCCATGCAGTGTGTTTAGAACGTTTTGTAAGCTTGTTAGTTTTGGATCCTCAGACCTCCTTCGAAGACAGCCCTCTAATCAATCCATTTTCATGGTGTAAGGTTGTGTTAATCTGGCATTTGCATCAATGTGGTTCATTGTTTCACTGCTTGGATTTGGTAATAAAAAAAGTTCCTGTGTGTGTCTTCAATGGGGGTCTCTCTTAGTCAGTGGGACCACACGGAGATTAACATGTTTTGGCAGGTTTTTGTGTTGGCCTTCCAACCACCAGGAAAGTAAATACATGCTGTTAAAGATAAACAGAGGAATATTACTGAAACAAACCAGTTGTTCAACTGGTTTTATACAATATGTACATTATCAAAATTTATGCAGTGTCTATACAGTACTGTGCAAAAGTCTTCAGCCAACCCTCATTTCTTTATATTTTGTTTCCAAGGAACCATGCTTTCTTGTCATTTTTTAAAGTGGTCAATAGTTCTCCAGGCTTTCCGAAGGGCTTTTAAAGTTTTTTTTTCTTTATATTAACTTTCAAGCTCGTTAGATTTGTACAAACTCTGTTTTTACCTTATATGCTGTATTTCCCTTTATGTTTGCACATTTCAATAAATCACTGTATCCATTTCCCAATTTCCTGGGAAAATATAAAGAAATGAGGGGTGATTTTGCACAGTACTGTATTTCTTAATAGGAGCCTTTAAAATTCTACTCTCCACAGCCAACATACATCTTGTGTAACTTTTCACAAGATTTAAGCCTCTAAACATCCACTACAGAATGGGTTAAACTTTATTGTGTGGTAATTTTTGTTTTACTATTAAAATACATTTTAGATTTTTGATTTTACTGCTGCATAGATTGTTTTCTCACCTCACACGTACTCAGACTCATGAAATACACCTTTAATGGCTAAAACATTCATAGCCATTCCATTAGACTGTGGGATCCATTCACTTTATGCAGGGATATTAAATGATTATTTGCTAATAATACTATGTCTTAGTAAGAGCATCTTTCTTTCAGGCTACTGTCTTCACAGTCTGACTCACTGCTGCAGTTGAAGCTAAGTCTAATGCCAGAAACAGCCTATGGTTTTAGTTATGAAAAAAGCTGGTCTAATGACTACAGTAATATCCATGTAATTGTAGCTAATTTTTTTTCTTTCTCTTCTTAGATTGCTAGTAAACTTTTAGTTGATTATGGATATCTAGGCCAGAGCGTATGATTACTGCTTCCATATTGAGTGAGAGGTGAGTTGGACAGCTTCCCTATTTAAATACAGGGCAAAGTGTGTGGAGACGGAGGGAAAAGGACAGCTTAATTGGCAGTTAGCCAAGCTGGACATGTTTGAAAAAATGAAAATGAGTGCCTTTAGACATTGTGCTTTAAGTTATGATGTGACATGTATCCCCCACCATATATGCTGACAGAGCAGGTGGTCAAGGTTATTCAAAATGAGACGAGATCTGACACAGAGGTACACACGTACCCTATTCACACACACACACACACACACACACACATCCACATGCACAAGGAACTGTGCAAAAAGATTAAAGTTGACCCTTTGTGACTTACGAAGAGGTGTGGTTAGGCAAAGGGGCCAACCAAGATGAGGGAGCTGAAGGCATCAACTTTAACCTCATAAAGTGAGCCCAGCTACTCATTAGTTACTGTAACATCTGTTGTTCAGGGACGGTGACCCTGTGGTAATGACAGAAAGACTTCAATTAAATAAACAGCACTGTCTGTCAGGAATGGAGAGCTATTCAAAACCATCAAAGCCAAGACTGATTTCTCACTGTTAGCATCTGTTCAGTTACTCAGCCAGCAGACACAATCATCTGAATGCTTAAATCATCAACTAAAACTCCTCTACAGCTTTGACACATAGCTTTAACCTTCTTTTTCTACTCTTTCTGTAATTTTTTTGCTCAACCTTTTCATTGTCATTTCTTCTGGATTGCCTCATATGCAAACGGCAAGACTTAATTCTGTTTAGAGGAAGTACCAGGAAAATGAGTCACAAAGAGTCTCTAATTATGCATCTTGTGCCTTAAACAAGGAGTTCATAAGGAGTAAAAAAAAAAAAAAGCCAAGACAGCTGACTCTCTCCTTTGTGAGCCTTGACAATTAGACCCATCCTCTCACTGGACTTTCACTGGACTTTCTCCTCCTGCTTTCTCCAGTACAATAGGTTCAAGATGAAAAGGACAACTCTTTGGCAAGTTCACTGTTATTATGACCAGTCAGGGATTAAAGCAGTGCTGCCCTAAACAACAGTAAGGAGGGCTGGGGCCTTTTGTTCATTATTCTTTCCAGGTACTGGCTTCAGCCACTGGGCACAGTTACAGAAAATATAATATTTACTACAATAAATCAAGGCCTTAAAGCTAAAACATCTGTCTGAACTGGGCTACACCCTGATCATGTCAGAGGCAGACTTTGTGAAATGTCACCATAATCTAACTGATAGATGCCTCAGCATTAGAACCAGGTTTGAAAAACCACTGTAATTTAACAAGACACTTTTAGAACATATATTCCTGCAATTTGCAGGGGAAAATGTGATGTAGTGGTAATGGGTCAGGGTCAAGCAGGAAATTCTGCACAACATGACATGCCTTCACTTACATGCAGAAACTTTTTCTGAACTCTCTTATAGATTATAGACTACAGATGGAAAGATTTCTTGTCGCCACCGGGTAGGAAAATAAGTTGATATTGGTCACAAAAATGATCAGAACTTTCCAAATAATCAGTAGCTTCAGTACTGTGCAATAGTTTGGATGTTTAGATTCATCAGACTGATATATAATTCATTTTGCAGCATGACAATAACCCTAAACAGACCTTCAGAGTCATAAAAAATGACAGTTTCTTCAGTAACAAGAATAAAAAGGAGTCCTGCAACAGAAGGTATGGTCCCCATGGAGTCCTGATCTCTACCATCAATCAGTCAGTTCAAGATAAAAATGAAGAGACAGAAGAAACTAAAATAGCACTAATCCACTAAAGAATTGTGACAATCGCCCGCAACATATCTTCTTAGAATGAACATACTCACTTGACATAACCTGGAATAACAACTGCACTCCTACTGCTGGTTCTGATGACACTTTAAAACCATAGGGAGAATAATGAAGGCAAAACAGATGCTCCATAACAGAAACCACTACTGCTGGCAGCATCATTTAGCCAACCTAACAGGGCCCATGATCACAGAAGATGCATGCAATGGAGTTTTGCAAATTTTCTTTTCTTTATTCTACTAATTTAATAATATGGTCACAGAACGAACAAATACTATTACAGTAAACCACATGTTTTACAACAGAAACCGCAGCACAAGTGGTGTGCAAAAGAAAGGTATTGTGTGTTCTGGTGAAATTAGCCAGATCAGATCACAGCAGACACCACACACACACCAACGTCAGCTGACTGTAGTCTGAAAAAACGTTTGAGGACTGTTTCAGTCTTGCAAAAGGAAATATGAATGGCCTGATTTTATATCTCACAACAGAAGAATTTAACTGCAGTAATCAAATATGCATGTACTGTACTGTAGCCAAAATGGACCAGTCCACTGTAAACTACAAAAAATGAACCACATTAAGAGGAATGTAAGTCCACATGTAAGCCCGGCCCATCTCTCTGTCTTAGAAACACATCAGAAGGCAGACTTTGTCTTAGATTGCTAAATAATTAGCAGTCTTGCACACAAATTTATTCTTCTAATTTCTAGGAGGGAAAAGTCTGGGGGGGATTTATGAAACACCGTTTGAATGCAATCAAGATGCTGTCACGGCTGGTTAGAGAGGGAGGGAACAGCATTGTGAAAACTTTGAGAGAAAAGTGGACCACAAAAATGTCTATCTTACACCACCAAGAGAGAAATATGAGACATATAATGTCATTTTTTCTTCTATAAAACTTTAAAAACACAGACAATCACCCCGCTCCTCTTGTTACCAATAGGCAAAGTAGTTTGAACATATTTGTGTGTAGGCAGCCCACAGTCTATATGTCAGAACAGCTCTCAAAATCTTCAAGCCAGTACTCCAGTTTCAGCATAAAATCTATAAATATTTTTAAATAACGACATAATATAGATTTTGTTTTTTGATAGTCTCGGAGTGCCAGATGCTCTCTAATACAGACGTTCTGTGCATTATTACACAAAACAGAGCACAGTAATAAAGGCGCTATGGGAAGGCGCCGAGTCATTAGCGTGTTATAGACCACCGTGCTCTCTCAGTATGGCTCGATTTACTGTAGTTTGATGCCACTTTCGTACAAATTCTTCTCACAGAACTTACGGCTTTGTACGGACTAATAACTGCGATGTGAAAATGAAGCAATTTTTTTTGTATTAAATTAATATCACTGCAGCACTCACTGTTCACAGCTTCGACAGAAGTTTCAACCTTCAACTCTTGCGTTCTCAGCCAATCAGCAAGCAAGGTTTTTTGTTTTTTTTTTGCGGCGCAGTGCGTCGTTGCGTCACGCAAACCCTGCTTTGCTTTCGTTACGTAAGTTCCAAGGAGACGGAAGTGTGATGTGGCTTTGATTCCCGTTAACAAAAAAATGGTAAGTTTGTTTTTATAAAACACTCCCTTGCGCTCTTTTACAGCGACGTTTAAGAGTTATTTAGGACATGTATTGCAGACGTGACCTATATCGGTAATAAGCTGTGACAGCAGCTTGTGTTTGCAGGACGTACAGTAAATGTTAAACTACCGAGCTACTGTTGGTTAGCTGTTAGCTAAAAGTTTAGCAAATTTAGCCATCATGTCGCGTTTCCGTTCATACTGTTATAGTTTTATATCGACGGGTAAAGGCGCGCTGATGTGTGGGTGGGAGTCGTTTGTCTGCAACGTCAAATAGTCCCTGATTTTGAAATACGATGAGTGCCAGCATCGTATTGTTTTGAGGCGTGTGCCACGTAGCTGGACCCAAGGAGCGTGGACGTCTGCGTGCGTGTGCGTGTGCGTGTGCGTCCGCTACATTACGAGGGTGTTTATAAGGGTGCACTTATACCTACAATTACAACTGATAAGCCAATGTGTAACCAAGGGAGTTAATGATTTCCATAAGGTTTTTAATAAAGCGGAATTTCAAAGACGGTCAGTTTGCATCTTGAACCAAATAAGTTATCAACAAACAGAGCCAGGAAAAAGGGATAATTATACAGCATTTCAGTTTTTAAAATTCAGCATCATGTGTTATGATGTGTTCATTTCGATATCAGTTAAGTCGTGGTAAAATAGTGCTTATTTTCAGTAGCAGGACTGTAGTTTGAGCTATTGAGGGAAAATATTAATTTAGCCCAACAAACAGGGCACGATACTGAAATGAGTTTCAGGTATAAACTTCAGTGCCCTTTGTCTGAATTCTATTTTACTAGTTAAATGTACATATAAACTCGTCATGATCACTACTTGAGCAAAGGAGTTGCATCAGAATGGCACTCCAAAGCCCCTTGGTTGCTTTGGAGTGCCATAAGAGTGAAACAGTTATTAATTAATTACACAGTGTTTCTTGTAGATTTACACTTGATTTGTTCATGTGTGTGCGTGCATTGTGAAAGGAGGCCCATATGTTATCTTTATTACTATTTAGAAAGTTACTCTTTAGCCTTGTGATAGACTGGTGACCTGTCCAGGGTATACCCCGCCTTTCGCCATGTGACAGCTGGGATGGGCTGCAGTTCGCCCACGACCTTGAATTGGATAAGCGAAAGAAAATGGATGGATGGATGATGGATCTTTAAATATTCTGTTTGCCAAGTGTCTGAGAGAAATTAATAACAGTGAGTTGCAGATGAACTCCAACTCCAGTCTTGGACCGTGGAGCTGGTGACACTAGTCCTCGTTTTGCACTGCAACCTCAATGAGCTCAGCATAGCAGCACATGAACCACATCTCGAACTGTTAACTTCTGGTTGAAGTGGCCCTCTGTCTTATAGTGACTCTCCAGGGCAGAAAAAGGACTGCCATCACCAGCTGCAGTCCAAGTGGAGCTGGAGTGCATGTGACCGTGGGGTGAGATTCTCCCTGTGAAAACTGCTGATAGCTGCAGTACCAACCTGGCCTGGGTGGTAGCCAATAGGGAAAACATGAGACAGGAAGGGCTGGGACCATCTGGTTAGCACCCACTGAACTTTCAAAACAAAAGTGAGCAGATTGTCCTCTAGTAAGTCAGTGGTAGATGATAAAGTTCTTTCAAGTGGTTAAATAAAAAAGGTTAAAAGTATTAGCAAAATATAAGGTGAAAATTGCTGGGTAATTACTGAGTGGCTGTTAATAAACTGGATTTAATTATAAAATTATGTGTTCTTTAGACTAGAACGTGATTAACATAAGTGCAACAAAGCAGATGTGTTGTAGCTTACTGGTCAGAGCAAAGTTTATAGCTGTTTCCAATATTATAAATAAATATTGTGCTACCTGGCTTTTTTTTTTTTCAGGATTGTTTCCAATAAATAACCTTTCTAATTAATCTATGTCACTCTGCAAGTACACTAACATTTACAAACGAATAAAAAATTTGTAATATGAAGCATTTTGTCCACCATGTTTCTGCCTGTGTGACTGAAGTGACTCACCAAGCTATGTATCAGAATTTTTTCTGACTTTTTGAAGTGTTGCTCTTATTTGAGGGTGTTGTTTTCCCAGTTGTGTGCTCATTTTTTACAGTGATTCCAACATCCAACTACAAACTAACCTAAACTCCAGGGTAGCTAAGTAAATTAAATTGTCATGCTTTGATGTAATTGTTACCCTTATTGTTGCTTTAAAGGTACAGTATGCTCTAAAAGGGGTCTGTGTTAGCAGACAGCTGCAGCTCCAGATACGAAATGGTTCTAAGTTTGTTTTTTAGCCCAGTTGTCTTTCAGTTCTTACTTTGGCGCAGCGCTTTATACAGACATCTGAGTGCCTTTCAATTTGTTGTGACAGTGTGGAGTTTTCCACTATGTCTACAAGTGCACCAACTGTAAATGTTCCCTCCAAGCAGACTAAAAAAAATGGTAGAGTAAGAGCACTTACGTGTCCCTGGTGTCCACAGCTGTCCACAGCTGTCTGTGTGGTCCGCAAGATTTCATGTATTGACTGCTAATTCTTCACCGCGTTTGACAAAAAGTGTGAGCAACAAGAAGAGGTGGATTGGCTCACAGATTGTGTATGAGAAAAATACAGTCTCTGGGTAGCAATTTGTTTTCTCCATCTCATGTTGGACTGAGGACAGGTTATATTCACTGACTGTTTGATCTTCATGTACAACGTGGTAGCTCACTAACTGTAGTAGATATCAATTTAATGCAAGACTTAATCATTCACATAGTGTCATATCTGTTTTAGTTGTTCACGCATTGTTTCCCGTTTTATTTTTTTTATTTTTTTATGTTTAAAACTGTTTTATAAAGTAGGACTTTGGTCTTGATTTTGGCACACTGGGGTATAAGATGTGTTTTTTTTGGAGTCTTAATACCTTCTAGGCATGTAGTTGATCTTGTAAATAAGTATATGTATGCACTTTCACAGAGTAATGCTGAATAGAAGCTTATGGAAAAACATATTTTGTGTGGAGTCTTTGACAATATAGTGACTCTAAAGCGTTCTGCACAGTCTGTCTTCATCTTTGTCACAGCACCAAAGTGAACAGCTGGTACAATGACTTTCTTCACTGCAAGTAGCTCAAGATCAGTATTACAGAAAACTGTCATGAATTCACTGTTTTTAATTGTTATGACATATTGCTTGTAAGCTGAAAATATTATGTCTGTACTAAATGTATCATTCTCTCTCATCTTACAGTCAGCCATTTTCAACTTCCAGTCACTGCTAACTGTGATTCTCCTCCTGATCTGTACCTGTGCCTACATCAGAGCAATGGCCCCCAGCCTGCTGGACAAGAATAAGACCGGGTAAGATCGCTGCTTAACAGTGAAAAAGTTGCCATTGATTAATTGGCTTCCAAAATACCTGTCTCTGTCTTTTTGAGCAGGATAAATGATCAAAATGACTTAATCATTCATCTTTTCTAAGCTTATCATCAGCAGTCATGCCAAATTGCTCGACTAAGTAATTTTTAGAAAAGCTTGTTCACTCTTCATTTCACTATGTAATTATTCAGAATGCTAAAATGTATGTAAAGTGCATTATTGTGATTCTATAAGGTAAGAAGTCATCTTGCTAAAAACGCAGGGTCAGGATTAAATAGTAAATTTCAACCTAATGTCTTTAGAATAGATGGAGAAATGGAGAGTTCACATTCATATGAAGAAAGTTAAAATAAGGCCTTGGAGCAGTGGACAGCCTCAAGCTCGAGGTAGAACAATGAAAAACCTTTAAAATCCTGATCTTACACTTCTGTAATTTTAATCAGTGCTTGCTGACATGCAGTCACTTACAATGCTACTGCTAGTCACACTAAGAAAAACGGGTTGGAGACCACAGTACGACCAAAGTTATTGCAACCGTATGGAATGAATTTGCAAACTTGTTGCCTTTGAAATCAGAGTCAGTCTGCTATCAGTTTGCAATTGAATGAGATCAAGTTGGCAGTTACATGCAGTCTGATAATACAGCAATTCATTGTGATAAATTGGTGAAAATCGCAAATTTGTTGCCATCTACACACACAGACATTCACATTTACTTCTTAGATTCAGAGTCCAGCCAGAACCTCATAGGCTTGGAACAGAAATTCAGAAATTACTCCACAAATGGTGAAATAGTTGCATCATAACTGCAGGTTGATATGGGCGCTCAGCAACCTTGCTTTTATATAGTAATATAACCAATACAACTAGTTGGCAACCAGTTGAGTCGAGTCTCCTATTGCAAAAAGCATTGCAGTTTTCCTAGTCGCAAGGAGGTTGCTGTACTATTTTTATTCTGCTGTGCTGCACGGCATTTGTTGGCAGACACACCTTCAATGTTAAGTTTGCATCCTTTAAGGTTCTGACACGGTCAGTTTTCATAATAGAAACAATGCACTCCTGTATTTTTGCTCATATTAAAGAAGTTCCTTTATCAAGCAGAGATGGTCTGTCCAAAACACTTGGCTAATAAGAAGCTCCTTATTAACGCCAGTAAAGTAGCAGAAGGACTCATTTTCATCATTACAGGATCAACATTATTCTTGGCTGTATAAGTTCTGTAATTCATTTCTAATAAATCTGGCAAATCCCAGGAACAGTCTTACGCACACACACACACACACACACATACAAACAGCATTGGAAAAGGGAGGGACATCCAGTTCAGACAAGCGCATGAGACTGAGAATGTCAGATGGGATGATTTAATAGTTTTTTCCCTTGATTGATTTGTTGACTGAGGCATGAGACATTATTTGTGTTGATTTGGTGCCACACATTTCGCACATAATTCTTGTGTGGTAGGGAAAGGCACAAAATCTGAGGGGAATACCATCTTCAGGAAAATATGTGTTTTATAAAGAAAAACAGGAGTACACTCAAAAACAAATCTTAGCTTAAATTGTAGAAAATGTAACTGTTATACAGAGGCTGCTTTGAGGAAAATTTTACAATGGGATGCTGACACCATCTGGTTGGAATGAAAGTTTTAAAAGTTTGCTTTAAATGCACAGACACACGCAAATCTCTCAGAAAAGTGAAATATGTCCCATTTGCCTCAGCTCTCACTCGATATGAGATATCCTGCTGTCTGTCTTTCCCTGTACATTGTAAATTCCTTACATGGAGCTTGACATCCGATGGCTGCTTGAGTTTTGTGGAGTATCTGTTACTGTAGATGCACATATCATCGCAGGTCTCTTTATAGCTTTTATATCAAATTAATGGAAATTCCTGGCTATTAGTTTTATTGCAGTATAAGAAGTGTTAACCTTTACAAACCAGTCAAAATAAATTGAGGCAAAAAAAAAAAGTTCCTGTTTGTAATTTTTGTAATTCCTTTACCTTTTAGGCTTCTAGGAATTTTTTGGAAGTGTGCCAGAATAGGTAAGCCTATGATTGCCCCATATGTATATATTTTTTTACTTTGTCATATGTCATACATGCATACAGAAATGTTTTCTGGCATAACCTAAATGCTACATTATTTCATTTCTCCAGGTGAGCGGAAGAGTCCCTGGGTGGCCTGCTGCTGTGTCATCATGGCTTTTAGTATACTGTTCCTACAGTAGAAATCTAAAGAAAACCACAAATGGAAACATCCGAGAAATGGAAAGACAACAAGAAATGGACAGTATGATCCTAGAAGCACAATAAGAACTCCTTTGGTTATCAATTAGATAATGTAAAAACAGAGACCCGTCATCACATACTGAGTCACTGAGAGACTATGTATGGCTCTAGAGGAGAAGGAGGACGAGGAGGAGGAGGGGGTTAGCTGATAGCATTTGTGTGAATCCCTCCACAGACTTCCAGGTGTGTGTGTGTGTGTGTGTGTGTGTGAGCGTGAGCGTGAGGAAGAAGTACACTGCTTTTCTGTTATCTGCTATTTGTGGGATCAAATTATATAGTTTGTCTAAACATTTCAAACAGATTTGTTTCCTCATTTTTTTGTCACTATAAGGAGCTGATCAATCTGTTTGAAATTCTCCACAAAGAGGACCCCCATAAATGTTTAATCTGTTAAGGGATTTACATTACTGACTTATATTTGTAACCTTGGTCCTGTTTGACCTGTTTGTGTTTGGTGGCAATATTCTACAGCAAACACAATGGTATTAAAGTTCTTCAGGTGTCTAGTTGTCCTACATTTTTGCCTCAGAGAGCTACTGATGTTTTTAATGTCAGTTAGTTTGCAGCTATTTATTAAAGAACCTTTTTGAAAATTTGGTTTGAGGCTGATTTAGGTTTGTTTTCTTTTTTAAAACTTATGATTCATGTTTTCTGCCACAATGTACAAAGTGTCAGTAATTATTATGACTTCAAACATGATAAATACATGTTGGTGATAGATTTGTGTCATTCTTCGCTGTTTAAGTACTTGTGTACATGTAGGAATCTTCTTGGAGCTGTATAGATGGTGAAGAGTTTGTGATAACCTCTTCCATAACCTTGCAGTCAGCACCCATCTTGGCAAAGTTTACCTCAAAAAGCTGGAAAGCTGGGGTTTCATTCATTCAAGAAAACCTTAAAAGGACTGCATTAAAACTCTGGAGAAAATTTAGTAGCCTGTGAAACAGATCCAGAATATGTTAGAAAAGTTACGACTATGTGTGATTGCTTATTTAGACTAATTCTGGTAATTTCATCTTTGAACTGTGTACAAGATAAATAGCATAAAACCAAAATTCCACATGTGACCACATTATAAAACTCCCTGCAACAGGCTTAAATTATACAGTTCTTATGAAAAAGCCTTGACAAGTTTTGTCAGCCACAGAATTTGACCAGTTGGTGAAATCCTAAGAAATACTGGTCTGGTATTGTTTCAGGAAATAGTACAATTGCACTGTGGGTTTGTCATTAAAAATGAAAAAGAAAAAAGAAAAAAGAAAAAAAAAAAAGGGGGGGGGGGGGGGGAAAAGAAATTAAAC